>OX344814.1:17865000-17895000 GCA_947034925.1 Eudemis profundana | reverse complement strand
TAACCTAACCTAACCTAACCTAACCTAACCTAACCTAACCTAACCTAACCTAACCTAACCTAACCTAACCTAACCTAACCTAACCTAACCTAACCTAACCTAACCTAACCTAACCTAACCTAACCTAACCTAACCTAACCTAACCTAACCTAACCTAACCTAACCTAACCTAACCTAACCTAACCTAACCTAACCTAACCTAACCTAACCTAACCTAACCTAACCTAACCTAACCTAACCTAACCTAACCTAACCTAACCTAACCTAACCTAACCTAACCTAACCTAACCTAACCTAACCTAACCTAACCTAACCTAACCTAACCTAACCTAACCTTTTTTTTTTTTTTTTTTTTTTTTTTTTTTTTTTTTTTTTTTTTTTTTTTTTTTTTTTTTTTTTTTTTTTTTTTTTTTTTTTTTTTTTTTTTTTTTTTTTTTTTTTTTTTTTTTTTTTTTTTTTGACCCCGGGAAATGCATAAAACTGCATACCACTACGTAACCTAAGGCTATCGGGGGTGACAGCCAGATGTTACGTATTGGTTATGTGGGGCTCTCCGCTCCTGAAGGGATTGGCCTACCCACTAAAACCCAGGGATGCTACCGACCTGTGCCTTCACGGTGATGGCATGGGAATCTACTAACGCCACGCCATCACCAGCACCTCCGCCCTAGGGCGGACCCTCTCCGAAAAAGGCACACTGTAGCATGGCCAGTGTGCCTTCCCTCACCAGCTCCCCCCCGACCAAATGGCCGTCCCCCGGGGAAGCAGGGACCGGCACCAGACACACGGTGTCCCGGTCCCTCCCTCGCCGCCACGGGAGGACAAACGCCCCTGCCCCGCAGCCGTCCACGGGAGGACAAACGCCCCTACCCCGCAGACATTCGCCTGTCCGTTCCTGACCATCGCCAGCCCTCGTTGCTGGGGACAGTCAGGTTTACGGACCACGGTGGACCAGTCCTCTACGTCCCGCTAACGGGACGCAGAGGACTAGTCCACCGCCACCACGCAGCGGCACAGGTCACCCGTCTGGTGCCTGCCCGCAGTGCCCCCCAAAAGGAGACGTCGGAGGGATGCTGCCCGTGCCCGACGCTCCGCCCTCGCGTGCCGCACCTGGAGAGTCCTCTAACAGAGGAAACCCGGTGCGGGACCCCCCTACCCCCCCTGACAGGCTCATTCGCAGCATCGGCAAGTGATCAATTAGGGGCCCCTAAGAAATCACTTGCCGTTGCTCCCGGGGTGCACCGGCCAAGACGCTTCCCTTTCCTGCGGATCAACCGGATCAAGAGGAATGAGAAGAATCCAGACACTCTGGGAGGTTTCCTGTCTAGCACCCCAACCTAACCTAACCTAACCTAACCTAACCTAACCTAACCTAACCTAACCTAACCTAACCTAACCTAACCTAACCTAACCTAACCTAACCTAACCTAACCTAACCTAACCTAACCTAACCTAACCTAACCTAACCTAACCTAACCTAACCTAACCTAACCTAACCTAACCTAACCTAACCTAACCTAACCTAACCTAACCTAACCTAACCTAACCTAACCTAACCTAACCTAACCTAACCTAACCTAACCTAACCTAACCTAACCTAACCTAACCTAACCTAACCTAACCTAACCTAACCTAACCTAACCTAACCTAACCTAACCTAACCTAACCTAACCTAACCTAACCTAACCTAACCTAACCTAACCTAACCTAACCTAACCTAACCTAACCTAACCTAACCTAACCTAACCTAACCTAACCTAACCTAACCTAACCTAACCTAACCTAACCTAACCTAACCTAACCTAACCTAACCTAACCTAACCTAACCTAACCTAACCTAACCTAACCTAACCTAACCTAACCTAACCTAACCTAACCTAACCTAACCTAACCTAACCTAACCTAACCTAACCTAACCTAACCTAACCTAACCTAACCTAACCTAACCTAACCTAACCTAACCTAACCTAACCTAACCTAACCTAACCTAACCTAACCTAACCTAACCTAACCTAACCTAACCTAACCTAACCTAACCTAACCTAACCTAACCTAACCTAACCTAACCTAACCTAACCTAACCTAACCTAACCTAACCTAACCTAACCTAACCTAACCTAACCTAACCTAACCTAACCTAACCTAACCTAACCTAACCTAACCTAACCTAACCTAACCTAACCTAACCTAACCTAACCTAACCTAACCTAACCTAACCTAACCTAACCTAACCTAACCTAACCTAACCTAACCTAACCTAACCTAACCTAACCTAACCTAACCTAACCTAACCTAACCTAACCTAACCTAACCTAACCTAACCTAACCTAACCTAACCTAACCTAACCTAACCTAACCTAACCTAACCTAACCTAACCTAACCTAACCTAACCTAACCTAACCTAACCTAACCTAACCTAACCTAACCTAACCTAACCTAACCTAACCTAACCTAACCTAACCTAACCTAACCTAACCTAACCTAACCTAACCTAACCTAACCTAACCTAACCTAACCTAACCTAACCTAACCTAACCTAACCTAACCTAACCTAACCTAACCTAACCTAACCTAACCTAACCTAACCTAACCTAACCTAACCTAACCTAACCTAACCTAACCTAACCTAACCTAACCTAACCTAACCTAACCTAACCTAACCTAACCTAACCTAACCTAACCTAACCTAACCTAACCTAACCTAACCTAACCTAACCTAACCTAACCTAACCTAACCTAACCTAACCTAACCTAACCTAACCTAACCTAACCTAACCTAACCTAACCTAACCTAACCTAACCTAACCTAACCTAACCTAACCTAACCTAACCTAACCTAACCTAACCTAACCTAACCTAACCTAACCTAACCTAACCTAACCTAACCTAACCTAACCTAACCTAACCTAACCTAACCTAACCTAACCTAACCTAACCTAACCTAACCTAACCTAACCTAACCTAACCTAACCTAACCTAACCTAACCTAACCTAACCTAACCTAACCTAACCTAACCTAACCTAACCTAACCTAACCTAACCTAACCTAACCTAACCTAACCTAACCTAACCTAACCTAACCTAACCTAACCTAACCTAACCTAACCTAACCTAACCTAACCTAACCTAACCTAACCTAACCTAACCTAACCTAACCTAACCTAACCTAACCTAACCTAACCTAACCTAACCTAACCTAACCTAACCTAACCTAACCTAACCTAACCTAACCTAACCTAACCTAACCTAACCTAACCTAACCTAACCTAACCTAACCTAACCTAACCTAACCTAACCTAACCTAACCTAACCTAACCTAACCTAACCTAACCTAACCTAACCTAACCTAACCTAACCTAACCTAACCTAACCTAACCTAACCTAACCTAACCTAACCTAACCTAACCTAACCTAACCTAACCTAACCTAACCTAACCTAACCTAACCTAACCTAACCTAACCTAACCTAACCTAACCTAACCTAACCTAACCTAACCTAACCTAACCTAACCTAACCTAACCTAACCTAACCTAACCTAACCTAACCTAACCTAACCTAACCTAACCTAACCTAACCTAACCTAACCTAACCTAACCTAACCTAACCTAACCTAACCTAACCTAACCTAACCTAACCTAACCTAACCTAACCTAACCTAACCTAACCTAACCTAACCTAACCTAACCTAACCTAACCTAACCTAACCTAACCTAACCTAACCTAACCTAACCTAACCTAACCTAACCTAACCTAACCTAACCTAACCTAACCTAACCTAACCTAACCTAACCTAACCTAACCTAACCTAACCTAACCTAACCTAACCTAACCTAACCTAACCTAACCTAACCTAACCTAACCTAACCTAACCTAACCTAACCTAACCTAACCTAACCTAACCTAACCTAACCTAACCTAACCTAACCTAACCTAACCTAACCTAACCTAACCTAACCTAACCTAACCTAACCTAACCTAACCTAACCTAACCTAACCTAACCTAACCTAACCTAACCTAACCTAACCTAACCTAACCTAACCTAACCTAACCTAACCTAACCTAACCTAACCTAACCTAACCTAACCTAACCTAACCTAACCTAACCTAACCTAACCTAACCTAACCTAACCTAACCTAACCTAACCTAACCTAACCTAACCTAACCTAACCTAACCTAACCTAACCTAACCTAACCTAACCTAACCTAACCTAACCTAACCTAACCTAACCTAACCTAACCTAACCTAACCTAACCTAACCTAACCTAACCTAACCTAACCTAACCTAACCTAACCTAACCTAACCTAACCTAACCTAACCTAACCTAACCTAACCTAACCTAACCTAACCTAACCTAACCTAACCTAACCTAACCTAACCTAACCTAACCTAACCTAACCTAACCTAACCTAACCTAACCTAACCTAACCTAACCTAACCTAACCTAACCTAACCTAACCTAACCTAACCTAACCTAACCTAACCTAACCTAACCTAACCTAACCTAACCTAACCTAACCTAACCTAACCTAACCTAACCTAACCTAACCTAACCTAACCTAACCTAACCTAACCTAACCTAACCTAACCTAACCTAACCTAACCTAACCTAACCTAACCTAACCTAACCTAACCTAACCTAACCTAACCTAACCTAACCTAACCTAACCTAACCTAACCTAACCTAACCTAACCTAACCTAACCTAACCTAACCTAACCTAACCTAACCTAACCTAACCTAACCTAACCTAACCTAACCTAACCTAACCTAACCTAACCTAACCTAACCTAACCTAACCTAACCTAACCTAACCTAACCTAACCTAACCTAACCTAACCTAACCTAACCTAACCTAACCTAACCTAACCTAACCTAACCTAACCTAACCTAACCTAACCTAACCTAACCTAACCTAACCTAACCTAACCTAACCTAACCTAACCTAACCTAACCTAACCTAACCTAACCTAACCTAACCTAACCTAACCTAACCTAACCTAACCTAACCTAACCTAACCTAACCTAACCTAACCTAACCTAACCTAACCTAACCTAACCTAACCTAACCTAACCTAACCTAACCTAACCTAACCTAACCTAACCTAACCTAACCTAACCTAACCTAACCTAACCTAACCTAACCTAACCTAACCTAACCTAACCTAACCTAACCTAACCTAACCTAACCTAACCTAACCTAACCTAACCTAACCTAACCTAACCTAACCTAACCTAACCTAACCTAACCTAACCTAACCTAACCTAACCTAACCTAACCTAACCTAACCTAACCTAACCTAACCTAACCTAACCTAACCTAACCTAACCTAACCTAACCTAACCTTTTTTTTTTTTTTTTTTTGACGGTGGGAAAATGCATTACGCATACCCCCCCTGGGCCTAGGGAGGCCCGATGTTGGTCGGGGGGGTTATGTGGGACTCTCTCCTCTCGCACACCCTCTGAAAGCAGAGGGGGGGAGGAGCCTACCCACTAAAAACCCACCGGCGTTTCTCCGCACTGCCGTTTTGGGGGCACTATGGGGTCCAAGGATTTCTACCATATGTGCCCCCCGGCTGCCCTGGCTTTACGACGCCAGGGCTCCCGCGCCAAGGGAGGGAAGGATCGGAAACCGCCACGATCCTTCCCCCAGACGGGTGGAGTTTATGTGTGGGCCCCTAACCCACACTCCACTAGGGGTCTAGGCGGGCAGCGAATTGCGCCCGCCTCCTACCCCTCCGCCTACGCCTGAGCGGGAGCGCCTGTCGCCTATCTTCGCGCTCCCGCTCCATGGCCTCCTTCTGCAAGATCACAGTGTCGCAGAAGGAGGCCACCGCCTCCCAGGACCTCTCGCTGTCCAGCATGGCCGCCACGATGCTGTGCAGCGAGAGGTCACCCACTCCTAAAACCGCCACCATGGTGCGGCGCTCCTCGGCCCAGTAATTGCACACCTCTAGGGTGTGCTGGGCCGTGTCGTCCTGGGCGCCGCACTCATGGCAGGCCGGACCGACCTCTCTCCCTATCCTGTGCAGGTAATGACCGAAGCAGCCGTGCCCGGTCATTACCTGCGTCAACCGGAAGGAGAGAGCCCCCTTCTTTCGGTCCAGCCAGCGGTCGAGGGACGGGAGGAGTGCCCCTATGGTGCGGATTCCATAGGGGGAGTCCTCCAGGTCCATCTTCCAACGGTCGCGCATGCGCCGCTGTGCCGCCTTCCGGGCGGCGCGCACCTCCTCAGGAGCGGGGAACACATTTTGTGCCCTATTCCGCACCCGCTCTCTGTGTGCCTCGGCGAGGATTTGGGCGTCTAGCTCCCAAGGGAGCGTCCCCGCCAAGGCACAGGCCGCCGCCCAGGCCACCGTTACATAGGCCCTTACGATGCGGATGGCCACTACCCTCTGCGGCCTCCGGAGAAGGGCCTTGTTTGCGGCCCCCAACTTGTCCGCCCATATGGGCGCCCCGTACATCGCCATGGACCTAGCTACTCCTGCATATAGGCGGCGGCACGGGGCGCCCGGACCTCCGACGTTTGGCAGGAGGCGGCTTAAGGCCGACGCCTGGCGGACGATTCGGGGAGCTAGCTGTCGGAAATGCTCCCCGAAATCCCAACGACGGTCCAGGATGAGCCCCAAGTACTTTATGTGGGGCTTCACCTGGACCGTCTCTCCCGCAACGCGAATTGATGCCCTAGCAGGGGGCCTCCAGCCTCTTCCCCCGAAGATGATGGCCTCTGTTTTTGGGAGGGCCACCTTCAGTCCCAGCAATCGAATGCGACCGACTACCAGGTCGGCCGCGACGGCGGCCCTCCTCAGGGCCTCCTCCAACCGCTCCCCCCGGACGGCGACCATTGTGTCATCCGCGTAAACCTAACCTAACCTAACCTAACCTAACCTAACCTAACCTAACCTAACCTAACCTAACCTAACCTAACCTAACCTAACCTAACCTAACCTAACCTAACCTAACCTAACCTAACCTAACCTAACCTAACCTAACCTAACCTAACCTAACCTAACCTAACCTAACCTAACCTAACCTAACCTAACCTAACCTAACCTAACCTAACCTAACCTAACCTAACCTAACCTAACCTAACCTAACCTAACCTAACCTAACCTAACCTAACCTAACCTAACCTAACCTAACCTAACCTCAACGTTCACGGTCAAAAACACCTCGACCAACGACCAGCTGCTGTCCGATATAGATGCAAACACCAAGCGGATTATCGCCGAGCACGGAGACCTGCTCAGGGAGAATAAGGAGGAGTTAGCCAGGTTAAAGGAAGCAGTGCAAAGGCAACAAGAGACCATGGAAGGCTACCAGGCGACCTACGCGAGCGTCGCCGCAGCGCCACCCAGAGCCACGCAGGTAAAGGCAGTGACTATGCACTCCGTAGTGGTGTCGTCCAAGGATGATAACCACACCGGGGAGCAAGTCTTTGAGCAGATAAGGAGCGCTGTAAAAGCGAAAGAGGACGGGGTACAGATAGATAAAATTAGGAAGGCAAGAGACAGGAAGGTCATCGTGGGATGCCGAACTCAGGAAGAAGTCGGGAGAGTAAGGGAAAGAATCATGAAAGCCGGGGAACATCTGCAGGTCGACCCAGTGGAAAACAAGGACCCACTCATAGTCCTCCAAGGAGTCCTCAAAATCCATTCAGACGACGACATCTTGGGGGCCATAAGAACTCAAAACAAACACCTATTGAGAGATGTGAGTGGGGACCAGGACCGGATGGAGGTCAGATACAGAAAAAGGGCGAGGAACCCACATACTGCACACGTGGTGATTAGAGTCTCACCGCTCATCTGGGGCCGTCTGACAGAGGCAGGGGCTGTATATGTGGACGTGCAGAAGGTACCGGTAGCGGACCAGTCCCCCCTAGTACAGTGCTCGCGCTGTCTAGGGTATGGACATGGGAAGCGACTGTGCCGAGACCAGGTCGACGTGTGCAGCCACTGTGGAGGCCCGCACCTAAAAACTGAGTGTGCAGACTGGCTCGCAAGAATGCCCCCCAACTGTTGCAACTGTGCAAAAGCAGGAACAGAGCAAGCAAGGCACAACGCGTTCGACTCGGAATGCCCAGTAAGGCAAAGGTGGGACACTATAGCGAGGTCCTCGGTGGCCTATTGCTAAGGTGGCCCCGGGCATACAACAGCATCCAACCACAAGAAAATACAGGGTAGTCCAGGCGAACCTCCAGAGGAGCGAACTTGCAACGGCCGAACTCCTGATAGAAGCAGCAAAAAGGAAGATGTCCTTCGCCATGGTCCAAGAACCATATATTGGAAGTGTTGGACGCATGAAAAACTACGTGGGTACTAGAATAGTTCAGTGCGAACCAACGCCAACTATGGTAAACAAAAGTGCCATCGTTGTCCTTGACGATGCGATCAACGTCACCCAATGCCCGACGCTAACGACCCACAACATAACGGTCGCAAAATTAAGAACAAAAGCGTGGGAGCTAGGAGTCGTATCGGTCTACCTAGAAGGGGACAAGGACATAGAACCGTATATGAAATGGATGGAGAAAGTAATCAGAGAGCTGGGGACGCGGAAAATTCTGCTCGGTGGAGACGTAAACGCTTGGAGCACATGGTGGGGAAGTGAGAGAGAGGACCACAGAGGGGAGACACTTGCAGGCTTCCTAGAAGAACAAGAGCTCCAGATACTAAACCGCGGATCTGAGCCCACATTCGACACAATCAGAGGTGGAAGGCGCTATACCAGCTGCGTTGATGTCACCACCTGCTCCACGGACATGCTCGGACACGTGGACAATTGGAGAGTGGACAGCGAGATGACGGGCTCGGACCACAGGGCAATCCTCTTTGAAGTTAATCTGGAAAAAGCTGAGGGTATTGATATCAGGAGAACTACACGTATCTACAACAGCAAAAAGGCAAATTGGAGCCAGTTTCTGGAGAACCTGTCACAATTCTGCAATCAAAACAACATCAATAAAGACGAAATAGACAAAATAATAGATACAAACACCCTAGACAAAAAGACAACGGAAATTACCGAAACTATCATTAAAGCATGTGAAGACTCAATACCCAAAGCAAAAAACAGTTCAACAGTAGGGTTCCCCTGGTGGACCGAGGAACTCGCCAAGCTGAAAGGTGAAGTTGCCACAAAAAGGCGCAGAATCCGATGCGCAGCGCCCATCCGCAGAGCATACGTCGTGGAGCAGTACCTCCAAGCAAAGGAGAACTACGAACTGGAGGTGACACGGGCTCAGACGGCGAGTTGGAAGAGCTTCTGCGAGAAACAGGACCGAGAAAGCATGTGGGACGGGATATTCAGGGTGATTGGCCGCACGCAAAAAAGGGAAGAGGACACACCGTTGGTACAAAATGGAAGGGCTCTAGGGAATGAAGAATCGGCGCGACTGCTGGCCGATACTTTCTTCCCACAGGATGATCCACTGGACGACAACCCATATCACGCGCAAATCAGAACCGCAGCAAAAACCGTAAACGAGAGATCGCATCCTGAGGATTGCGACCCTCCGTTCACACTAGAGGAACTGCGGTGGGCGGCGTCCAGCTTCAACCCGAAGAAAGCACCCGGACCGGACGGCCTCACAGCCGATATTTGTAAAGCGGCAATCACCCAGTGCCCAGATATATTTCTCGCGCTCATAAATAAGTGCCTGAGTCTCCACCACTTCCCCACCCTGTGGAAGGAGGCAGCAGTGGTAGTTCTCCGAAAGCCGGGGAAGGAAGATTACACCCAACCCAAGTCGTATAGACCGATCGGCCTGCTGCCCGTTCTCGGGAAAATCCTCGAGAAAATCATGGTCCGAAGAATAAGGTGGCACATACTACCGGAAGCCAGCAAATGGCAGTTTGGTTTCACGCCGCAGCGCAGCACCGAGGACTCCCTCTATGTCATGTTGGAGAAGATAAAAACCGAGCTCAAAGCCAAGAAAATAGTTACGATGATATCACTTGACATAGAGGGGGCCTTCGACAGCGCGTGGTGGCCAGCCATCCAATGTAGGTTGGCGGAGACCCGATGCCCCGCGAACCTGAGACGCCTAGTGGACGACTATCTGTCCAACAGAATTGTCAAGGTGAGGTACGCGGGAGCCGAGTGCGCCAGAAATACAACCAAAGGTTGCGTGCAAGGGTCAATCGGGGGACCAACCTTTTGGAACCTGCTGCTGGATCCGCTGCTGAAGGAGTTAGAAAGCCGGGGCGATTATTGTCAGGCCTTCGCGGACGATGTGGTCCTGATTTTCTCGGGAACCACGGCCTTGGAGATCCAGAGACAGGCCAATGCAGCCCTCGAGCATGTGAGGGAGTGGGGAGTCAGAAACAAGCTCAAATTTGCGCCGCATAAAACCAAGGCAATGGTTTTGACGAACAAACTTAACTACGACTCCCCACTCTTGAGCATGGGGGGAGTGAGTATTGGACTGTCTCGGGAGATAAAGATCCTAGGGCTCACAGTGGATGATAAGCTCACATTTAACATACACGTCTCCAATGTATGCCGCAAGGCCCTAGGCCTTTACAAACAGCTGGCAAAAACAGCAAAAATCCACTGGGGCCTAAATCCCGAGGTGATCAGGACCATATACACCGCAGTGGTGGAACCCATCATAATGTACGCGTCAAGTGCATGGGCACCAGCGTCCAATAAAATATGCGTCCGCAAACAGCTCAACGTAGTCCAGAGGGGATTTGCGCAGAAAATAATAAAGGCGTACAGAACGGTGTCCCTAAATTCGGCCCTACTGCTCGCGGGACTGCTTCCGCTGGACATCAGGGTCCGAGAAGCAGCCTCGCTTTATGGTGTAAAGAGAGGTGATTCCCGCGAAGCAATCGCAGATCGCGAGATGGAGAGGCCCGTTCGGTACACGGATACACCGCATCCGGCAAAGAGACTCGGGCTCAAATACATATGCCTGGAAGACCGTGCACAATTGGAGGAGAACGACAACCCAGGTCTTAAAATCTTCACGGACGGGAGTAAAATCCAAGGGAAGGTCGGAGCAGCAGTTTCCATATGGAAAAACGGGGCGGAGACCAAAACTAGGAAGCTGAAGCTTGACCACTTTTGCACGGTCTATCAGGCAGAATTGCTGGCCCTATCGGAAGCAACTAAAGAGTCCCTACAGTCCAGAGAGGAAGTCTGCAATATTTACTGCGACTCAAGGTCTGCACTTGACGCCGTGGTAAATGAAATTTCTCTCCACCCTCTAGCAGTGCATATAAGACAAAATATTCACAAAAGCCAAGAACGGAACAAAATAACTAATTTATTTTGGATTAAGGCACATGCAGGGCTGGAGGGAAACGAGAGAGCGGACGTCCTCGCAAAAGATGCCGCGTTGAAATCAAAAACCCGACCGAACTATGACAAATGCCCGCTTTCATTCGTCAAACGACAAATCCGTCGAGAGTCGATTGACGAATGGAACAAACGTTATAAAGAGGGAGAGACGGCCTCTACCACCAAAGCCTTCTTCCCGAACGTCCCCGAGGCCTACAAGGTAATTAAAAAGCTGGAGCTGGACCATGTTATGGTACAGGTTATGACGGGACACGGCGGGTTCTCCGAGTACTTGAATCGCTTCAAGTGCAAGGAGAGCCCGGCGTGCGTGTGCGAACCCGGCGTAGAAGAGAGTGCGCTGCATGTTGTACTTGACTGCCCTGTATATGCCATAGAACGTTATAATATGGAAATGGAAATAGAAACACCAATAGTTAAGGAAAATTTGTGGAACATACTGCAAAATAAAAACTGTAATAAAAAATTTGTAAATTATTGTAAGAATATAGCAATTAAGGTAGCAAATAGAAATAAGTAGTAAATAGGAACACTAGTGCATACAAATAGTTGTATGACGTCAGTGTACTAAAACTAAGGTAGAAAAAGAATGTATATAGCATAGAAAACTGTTATACAAAAATGTTATAGTATTAAGAAAATGTGTTAGAAAATAAGATAGTATAAGAAATTGTATGAAAAGAAAAGCAAAATGGAAAATAAAGAAACCCCTGCCCCTATTCCCCTGCACGCATAAATATAAGTATAGGAGTAGGTGGGAGTCCCACCCACAAAAAGTACAGAAGAGGAAGAATGCAAGAAAGAACCGTATGAAGCATGGAAGTACGAGAGGCATGAAAGATAGAACTGGAATGAAAGAGAAATAGATATAAAAAGACCCTGTCTCATTCAGGGGAACAGAAAAAAAAAAAAAAAAAAAAAAAAAAAAAAAAAAAAAAAAAAAAAAAAAAAAAAAAAAAAAAAAAAAAAAAAAAAAAAAAAAAAAAAAAAAAAAAAAAAAAAAAAAAAAAAAAAAAAAAAACCTAACCTAACCTAACCTAACCTAACCTAACCTAACCTAACCTAACCTAACCTAACCTAACCTAACCTAACCTAACCTAACCTAACCTAACCTAACCTAACCTAACCTAACCTAACCTAACCTAACCTAACCTAACCTAACCTAACCTAACCTAACCTAACCTAACCTAACCTAACCTAACCTAACCTAACCTAACCTAACCTAACCTAACCTAACCTAACCTAACCTAACCTAACCTAACCTAACCTAACCTAACCTAACCTAACCTAACCTAACCTAACCTAACCTAACCTAACCTAACCTAACCTAACCTAACCTAACCTAACCTAACCTAACCTAACCTAACCTAACCTAACCTAACCTAACCTAACCTAACCTAACCTAACCTAACCTAACCTAACCTAACCTAACCTAACCTAACCTAACCTAACCTAACCTAACCTAACCTAACCTAACCTAACCTAACCTAACCTAACCTAACCTAACCTAACCTAACCTAACCTAACCTAACCTAACCTAACCTAACCTAACCTAACCTAACCTAACCTAACCTAACCTAACCTAACCTAACCTAACCTAACCTAACCTAACCTAACCTAACCTAACCTAACCTAACCTAACCTAACCTAACCTAACCTAACCTAACCTAACCTAACCTAACCTAACCTAACCTAACCTAACCTAACCTAACCTAACCTAACCTAACCTAACCTAACCTAACCTAACCTAACCTAACCTAACCTAACCTAACCTAACCTAACCTAACCTAACCTAACCTAACCTAACCTAACCTAACCTAACCTAACCTAACCTAACCTTTTTTTTTTTTTTTTTTTTTTTTTTTTTGACCCAGGAAAAATCTTAATAGATTCCGCCATGCCACGGGGAAACATGCCGGATATGTCAGATTCACACTGACTAAAAAACCTGGGGTGTTCTCTCGCCACTGCTATACATAAAGGGAGCTACAGGTACGCTACTGCAATCTTCTGTAACTCCCCTCACAGCCGCCTGAAAACAGACCCTCGCCTGAGGTAACACCTCCACCGAACTGGTGACACGCCCGAACACACAAAACGTGCCATCCTACTCGAGGACCTATCTCCCACAGGCAACAGCCGGCCCCGTGGCTGCTGCCCGGAGGTCCTCATCAAGGGGGCAGGCGCCGATCATGAACGGCCCGCCTGCGCCCAACCCTTCTACGCCGCATCGGAAGCGACCCAACGTCATTCTCCCTCTCACGCTCAGCGGCCTCCTTAAACGACATCACCTCCCCGCCGAAAGACGCTACTCTCTTCCAAGCCGTCTCATCCCTGACCATTGCCTCAATTACAGCCGGCAACGAGAGATCCTGCCCTATTGCCGCCACCAACCGAGCACGCTGGTCATCCCACGCAGAGCATTCAAGCAACGTATGCTGAGCTGTGTCCTCCTCACTGTCGCAATGGTGACACCCCCGCGTTGGCTCCCTACCAGCCACATCGCACAGATACCGACCGAAACAACCATGGCCCGACAGCAACTGAGCAAGGTGGAAGGTAACCACCCCGTGATGCCTATCTACCCACTCCTCCAGCACTGGCCGAATTGCCCGGATAGTAAAGTGGCCAGCAGTAGGATCCTCCAACCTATCCGCCCACTTCCGGAGGAGAATCGCTCGCGAGTCTAGCCTCCAGCGCGTAACCTCCTCAAGAAGAGGCTGCGCCCCCCGCGCCCTGACCTCCGCGCAACGGAAGTACACATCTGCCAGTACTTCTGCGTCCAGGTCCCACGGAGGGGTACCCGCCAACACACACGCTGCCTCAAAAGAAATTGTGCGGTAGCCCCTAATCACCCTCAGAGCGATAGCCCGCTGTGGCTTGCGCAGCAAACTATCCCCTCTCAGGGAGCCCACCCAAATAGGCGCCCCATATAACGCCATAGACCGCACAACCCCAGTGTACAGCCGGCGACACATCACACCAGGCCCACGCACATTGGGAAGCAAACGCCCAAGGGCACCTGCCACGCCCACCAGCTTCGGAGCCAGGAGCCGAAAATGCTCACGGAAATTCCATCGGCTATCAAGGACAAGTCCCAGGTACTTCATTGTCGACTTGATACCAATGGAAACCCCTCCGACAAGCAGGCGGGCGTCACCAGGAGGGCGCCGCCGAGGCCCATGAAAGCACAAGGCCTCTGACTTTTCCAGGGCCACCTCCAACCCTAACCTCCTAATCCTTCCCACAACATGCGCCACCGCCACCGTTGCCAAAGCCACCACCTGCTCAAAGGTCTGAGCACGAGCCGTAACCAGGGTGTCATCCGCGTAGCAGACAACGTGGACACCCCGCAGCAACGCACCCCGGAGCACCCAGTCGTACCCGATGTTCCACAGGAGTGGACCAAGAACCGACCCCTGTGGAACACCGCACGACACCTCACGCTGTCCACACCCATGCTTTGTGGGGTACTTGACCAGCCTAAGTGCCAAATACGCCTCCACAATACGCCGCAAGTACCCAGGGAAGCCATGGTACCTCAGCGCCTCCTTTATAGTGCCCCAAGGCAAGGTGTTGAAGGCATTAGAAATGTCGAGAGACACTGCCAAAACCACCTCACCCTGGGAAACTGCCTCCTCAGCAAGCGCCTTCACCCGAGCAATGGCATCTATCGTCGATCTGCCCCGACGAAAGCCAAACTGACTGGGACTGAGATCCGGCCCAACGCATTCCATATGCCGCTGAAGACGGTGTGCTATGACCCTCTCTAATAGCTTGCTCACCTCGTTCAGCAACACAATGGGCCGATATGCCGACGGCGAGTCCACAGGGCGGCCAGGCTTCCGCAGTAAAACCAATTTACCCTCTTTCCATTGAGACGGAAAAACACCCTGCTCAAGGCACGCACTAAACAGTGCCCTCACCCTCGCCTCCAACGGGCCACCTAAGGCCACAACCCACGCGCGCCCTGGAATGCCATCAGGTCCCGGAGCAGTGTTCTTTGCCCTTAGCCTCAACACCGCCGCCCCCAACTCACCAGCTGTAACTTCCCGAGCCAAGGCCTCACCGTCAGCATCCTCAACAGCACCAGCCGGCCCAGCCGCTGCCATAGCTGGAGGCTCGTGCTCTTGACCACCAGGAAACAATGCCTCGACTACCCGGCCCCGCAACTGCGGCTGAAGAGTTCCCGTCAGCGGAGGAGCCCAAGGACGAAGCTTCTGCCTTACCGCCTTGTATGGCCGGCCCCAAGGATCAACATCCAAACTCTCCAGCATAAGGCGCTCACCGTCCTCTTTAGCCTTAGCAATGGCCACCCGCAACAGCCGTAACCTCCCGAGATAACCCTCATACAGCCCAGCCTCATCAGGGTGCGGCTCCCCCATGTCACTACGGCGCCTCAATCTACGACACCTGGTGTACAAGCGCCTTGCCGAAACACAGTCCCTGCGCAACTGCGCAATTTCTGCGTTCCACCAATATACCTGACGCCGAGGCTGGCACGACTTAACACGCGGCATAGAGGCATCACACACCTCGCCCATCGCAACCCCGATCCACCGCGCCTCCTCCTCTACATCCAGCGGCTCTTGCGGCATCGGCGCCCAAGACTGAACAATGGCCGCTTCCTCCAGCAGGTCTTTATCAAGCGACTTAACCGACCACCTTGGACCAAACGAAGACCGGTTCCGCTCCCACTGACTGCGCAGCCGGTGCAGAAACACTGAACTGTATGTAACGATGATCGGACAGTGTTTCTACATCCTCCCTCACCACCCAATCGTGTATCCTGCGAGCAAGGGCGGGAGTGGCAAAACCCACATCAACAACGGAGCCACCCTGCTGCCGAACACAAGTCTCAACCACCCCCCGATTCAAGACAACCAATCCCGTCGCTACCACCCACTCCGCCAACAAATCACCGCGTACATTCGATGCTGACGAACCCCACACTTGTGACTTGGCATTAAAATCGCCCACTAACAACACGCAATTGGGGCGCGCCCCACCGACAAGAGCACCAATGTCCACCAACAGCTGCTCAAACTCCGGCAAATTGCGACTTGGTGAGAAGTAAACCCCGATCACCAGAATTTGCTCCAGCAGCACGGCAACAAATCCTCGACCACTAGCCACCCTACCGATCGGCGGAGAACCAGCAGCTGGCCGACTAACCACAACCACTGAGCCATCACGGTCACCAAACCAGTCATCCCTCGCCGGAACTGAATAGGGTTCCGCAACAATAGCCACCTGAATCGACCACTCCGCCATACTCTGGACCAAAAGATCCTGAGCCGAAGCGCAATGATTTAAATTGGTCTGTAGAATGTTTAAGGCCATTATTCCGACGCAACCGAATCCTCTGGGGGCTGGGCACTAGTACCCGGCACTGCGAACTCCACTGGGGCTCCGCTGGGGCCGCTACCCGACCGCAACCTCCTTCCCGCCACCGGGGGCTTACACAAGCTACTCCCCAGCCTATGGTCTGCTGGCTTACCGGCCGCTGCACACAGAGCACACCGCAACGCACTATTGCACTGACCGGATTTATGGCCTGGCTGCGCACACCGGAAACAGAGGCTACTGTGGTCTACATCCGCGGTACACTTCTCCCTCAAGTGGCCCAACTGTAAACACTTGTAGCAGCGGATAGGCCGAGCCTCCAAGAGAGTGACCCGCGCCGAGACAAACCCGACAAGAAGTCTTCCCCTTTCGGTAACCTTTTTGGCAGCCAAGACCGGACAGCAAAGCCAAACCGAACCAAGGCCCGAAAAGCCCTCCCTAACCATGCCGACCTTAATGGCACTTGCTGCACACTGCCCAGCCTCAGACACAGCCTTCACCACATCATCCGCTGTCACAGAATCATCCAACCCCGTTATACGCAGCTCAGCACACTTAACTGGTCTGGACACCTGAAGCACCTCCTGGCTGAAATGCTCCTTCAACCTCTTCGCAACCTCATCAGCCTTATCAGCACTACCTACCCCAGGTACCTCCAACAAGCGGGCACCATTAGCAGCCCGGCGAATCCTCAAGCCACCACCAATACTCAAAGCAGGCAAGTCCAACTTGCCCCTGGCCTCGGTCAACACCTTCGCATACGTGAAACCTTTCTCCACAGCCCCCGGCTGCAGCTTCAACACTACCGCAGCAGACCGAGGAGGGTGAAGCTTACGAGGTTTCACTTGAGCCGGCAGCGGCTGAGCGGCCCTATGCTCCTGCCTAGCTACTCTCCTCCTGGCGTTCCTACTGACTACCTCGGTCCAGCCATCCTCGCCAGGTACAGCTGCAGCAGGGCCCACCTGAGAACCACCTGGCCCTTGCGGCCCCCGAGCAATCTTCCTCCTCTTCCTTTTGGGCCTTTTGGGCTTACTAACCTAACCTAACCTAACCTAACCTAACCTAACCTAACCTAACCTAACCTAACCTAACCTAACCTAACCTAACCTAACCTAACCTAACCTAACCTAACCTAACCTAACCTAACCTAACCTTTTTTTTTTTTTTTTTTTTTTTTTTTTTTGTCGCTGTGGGAAATGCTTTACGCATACCCCCCGGGCTGGGTAGGCCCATTGGTGGGGGGTTATGTGGGACTCCCTCCTCTCACACCCCTCTGAAAGCAGAGGGGGGGAGGAGTATACCCACTAAAACCCACAGCGGCGTTTCCCTCTCCTTGCCGTTGTACAGGGGCGTCCTGGGATCACAATGTGCAACCATGACGCCCCCCGGCGGCCCTGGCTAACCTACGCCAGGGCACCCGCGCCAAAGGAGGGGAAGACCAGAAACGCTTGGCCTTCCCCCCAGACGTGTAGGGCCGTGCAATGCGGGTTCCCCAACCCGCGGCCCTACTGGGGGAGCATGCGGTTCATGAACCGCCCACGTGCTCGACCCCTCCGTCTACGCCGGATCGGGAGCGCATCCACCCTCTCTTCGCGCTCCCGCTCCGCGGCCTCCTTCTGCGAAATAACTGATTCGCAGAAGGAGGCCACCGCCTCCCAGGATCTCTCGCTGCTCAGCATGGCCGCCACGACGCTGTGCAGCGAGAGATCACCCACTCCGAGAGACGCCACAAGCGTGCGGCGCTCGTCGGCCCAGTGCACACATTCCGCAAGCGTGTGCTGGGCCGTGTCGTCATCGGCGCCGCACTCATGGCAAGCGGGTCCGGGCTCCCTCCCAATACGATGCAGGTAATGACCGAAACAGCCATGTCCGGTCATTACCTGCGTCATCCGGAACCCGAGCTTGCCGTGGCGCCTCTCCAACCACTCATCGAACGACCCGAGGAGGGCCCCTATGGTGCGGTGGCCATAGGGGGCATCCTCGAGGTCGTTCTTCCACCTCTCCCGCAGCCTTCGCTCGGTTTGGCTGCGGGCGGCCCTCACCTCCTCAGGAGCAGGGTACACCCCAGTGGCCCTGCTCCTAACCCTCTCCCGGTGCGCCTCGGCTAGGGATTCCGCGTCCAACTCCCAAGGGGGAGTCCCAGCCAAGGCGCACGCTGCTGCCCCGGCCACCGTCACGTATGCCCTGCATATACGTAGGGCCACCACCCTTTGTGGCCTCCGTAGCAGGGCTTTGTTTGCCGCCGTCAGCCGGTCCGCCCATATCGGGCACCCGTACAGGGCCATGCTCCGGGTGACACCGGCATAGAGACGGCGGCACGCGTTCGATGGCCCTCCCACGTTGGGCAGCAGCCGGCCCAGGGCCGAGGCCGTCGCCACTATTCGGGGAGCAATCTGGCGGAAATGCTCCCCAAATGTCCACCTGCGGTCCAAGGTGAGGCCCAGGTATTTGATATGCGGCCTCACCTGGACCGCCTCCCCGCTAACGTTGAGGGAGCACCCTGCGGGAGGTCGCCAGGCCCTCCCCCTCCCCCCAAAGATTATTCCTTCCGTCTTTGGGAGGGACACCTTCAGGCCCAGCAACCTGATCCTGGCGACTATGAGGTCCGCCGCCACCTCTGCTCTCCGCAGGGTCTCCCCCAACCCCTGCCCCCGGACGGCCACCATGGTGTCATCTGCATAGCAGATGACAGCCATCCGGGGGAGGAGGACGTCGCGTATGGCCCAATCGTACCCCAGGTTCCACAACAAGGGCCCCAACACGGAACCCTGGGGTACGCCACATGCCATGGGCCGCGTCCTCCTCTGCCCTCCCCTATCTTCGTAGAGCACTACCCGGTCCGTCAGGTAGTGCTCTACGATGCGCCGCAGGTACGGGGGCACTCCATGATACCGGAGTGCCTCCCCTATCACGGAGTACGGGAGGGAACCAAACGCGTTGGCGATGTCCAAGGACACCGCCACCACTCCCTCTCTCCTTCCCTCCGCGCACTCCGAGAACCCTCTCAGGGTCCCGATCGCGTCGATGGTGGACCGCCCCACTCGGAATCCGAACTGGCGGTCTGACACGTCGGGACCCGTGTCCTCCAGATGCTGGAGGATCCTGGACGCTAGGATCCGCTCCAGCATCTTCCCCACCTCGTCCAGCAGGACTATGGGTCTCCACCCCGATGGAGAGTCTGCTGGACGGGCTGCTTTACGAAGGAGGCACAACCTCCCCTCCTTCCAGCAGCCCGGAAACCGCCCCACCTCAAGACACTCGTTGTACAGGTCCTTGAGGCGGCTTCCGAGGTGGGCCATCGCTATCGGGAGGACTCTCCCATGCACACCGTCCGGGCCTGGGGCCTTCTTGCAGGCCCTCAGACGGTGCACCGCCCAGGTGACGTCGGCGTCCGTGATCGGCGTCACCTCCACCTCTCCTTCTGGTTCCTCCGGCGGGCCCATGGCCGGGGGAACAAACCCTCCCTCCGCGGGCGGGAACAAACCCTCCACCACCCTTGTGAGGAGCTCCGGTTCCAGGGAATCCATGGTGGGCCCGTTGCGCATCTTCTTGCGCACCACCTTGTAGGGCCTCCCCCATGGATCCCTGTTGAGAGTGTCCAAGAACGCCTCGTGCGCGGCGTCCTTGGCTCTCGCGATGGCGATGCACAGGGCCTCCGCCGCCTCCCTTAAGGCCCTGTGCAGGAGCTCCTCTTCCTCTGGGGTGTGCCTTCGCCGCCGGCATCGGGTGTATTCCCTCCGTGCCGCATTGCAGGTCCGACGTAGGGCCCCAACCTCGTCGGACCACCAATACACCCGCTTCTTGGCCGGCGGCTTTCCCGCCCGCCTCATGCTCGCGTCGCAGACCGTGTGTAGCGACGCCCGAAACTGCCGCGCCCTCACCTCCACGTCCGGACCCTGGTCCGGGGGGCGACCCCACCGCTCCTCTATTAGGGCAGCCTCTTCTACCGCGTCGCGGTCGAGACTGCCAAGAGCCCACTTGGGGAATGTGCTCCGCCCCCCCCTTCTTGCGGGACCAGGCGACTGGGCCCGCCTCTGGTTGGAGACCCTCATCCTGATGTACAGGTGATCCGAGAGGGTCTCCACGTCCCAACCTAACCTAACCTAACCTAACCTAACCTAACCTAACCTAACCTAACCTAACCTAACCTAACCTAACCTAACCTAACCTAACCTAACCTAACCTAACCTAACCTAACCTAACCTAACCTAACCTAACCTAACCTAACCTAACCTAACCTAACCTAACCTAACCTAACCTAACCTAACCTAACCTAACCTAACCTAACCTAACCTAACCTAACCTAACCTAACCTAACCTAACCTAACCTAACCTAACCTAACCTAACCTAACCTAACCTAACCTAACCTAACCTAACCTAACCTAACCTAACCTAACCTAACCTAACCTAACCTAACCTAACCTAACCTAACCTAACCTAACCTAACCTAACCTAACCTAACCTAACCTAACCTAACCTAACCTAACCTAACCTAACCTAACCTAACCTAACCTAACCTAACCTAACCTAACCTAACCTAACCTAACCTAACCTAACCTAACCTAACCTAACCTAACCTAACCTAACCTAACCTAACCTAACCTAACCTAACCTAACCTAACCTAACCTAACCTAACCTAACCTAACCTAACCTAACCTAACCTAACCTAACCTAACCTAACCTAACCTAACCTAACCTAACCTAACCTAACCTAACCTAACCTAACCTAACCTAACCTAACCTAACCTAACCTAACCTAACCTAACCTAACCTAACCTAACCTAACCTAACCTAACCTAACCTAACCTAACCTAACCTAACCTAACCTAACCTAACCTAACCTAACCTAACCTAACCTAACCTAACCTAACCTAACCTAACCTAACCTAACCTAACCTAACCAACCGAAAATTTTCTGGGACCGAAACCCTCTAAAATTACGAAATTAATATCGAACGTCCAGAAAATTTTTCCCTTCCATTCCCCATCATCCATTTTGAAATAGGCCCCCCCACTCCAAAATTATTCGCATTTTTCCGTTTTTCACGACCTTTTCAACACTAAAAAATTTTTATCTCCTCTCCTTTCTATCCGATCCTCAATCTTCTTGAACAGGAATATAGACCTCCTCAATACCCTTCTTTCCCTCATAGACCACAACCTTCTAACTCTTATAGTTTTTCTTGCACTAAATTTTTAAAACTTTTCATCTCGAGACTAAACTTTTCTCGCTCTCTCTTACTCTCTCCCTCTATTGCAACCTCTCCTTAATAATAGACTTGATAGACCTTCTCTTTACGAATCCTCCCCCATTTACAGAATTCCTTAGAATTGCCCCACTTTTCCACAATTAAATTTCTTCTAACTCCCTCCGACCTCATCTTACACTTTTAACCAAACCAAGAAAAAAGTGGGACTCACTCTTTGGAACTTAACTACACGTCAAATACTTTTACTTTACATTCTTTTCAGTCATTTCGCACCACTCCCACATCCGTACCACCTCTACTCTCCAAAATATCACGTTGAGGAGATCAGACATCATTTTTCCTCTTTTCTCAAAGTACACTTTCATCACTTTAGTATAGATTTTTCCAGCTTTTCCTCTCCCTTTTCATCTGACCCGCTTCTTCTAATTTCGCTTCACCCTCCCCCATTTTTTCCATAACTCTATCTTACTCCGTTCTCGAGATAAAAATTTTTAAAGAAATTGCCACTACACTTTCGGCAGGTACATCAAAATTTTTGTTCCCCCCTAGTAATTCTGGTATTCATCCCTCAAACCCCCAATACCGCTTAATCCCTTCGTAAAATTTTTCCTCAATAGCTTTCTTTTCGAAACTTTCAAAAAACCCATCCGGTACTCAGCTAAAAAATTTTCTTTAAAATTGCTAGTCGATTTTATTTAGGCGCACCTTTTTCAAAAAATTCCTGTTCCTTAACTGTTACCCCAAAAAATTCTATTCTTTTCCCGTAATTAAATCCATCTTTTATTCGATCTTCCCCCACCCTAAACTCTTACCACTCCATACAAAAAACATAACTTTCCATACAAAACTCTCCTTTCCACTCTACCCCCACCCTTGTCCTTCCATTGCAACCCCTGTCGTGCAGTACAGTCAATAGCCCTTACTCCCTCCTAAACCCCCCCATTTCTGCTTTTCCTTAGGATCCACCCCTCCTCCCCCAATTAAATTCTTAAACTCTCCCTCTCAACTCCTCACCTGCAAATATGCTCAGAACACCCCCGCCATCAACTCAGGGGTCACCCACTAAGAGTAAAAGCCCTCCGCGGCTAAACTCTCTCCCCCGCAACACCACCAGAGCTCGCTCATACGCTCCGAGCGAGCCGCCGTCTCAGACCGAGATTGATCCTGGTCCATCGCCCTCCCGAGCGCCGCTTATCTTGAGCTTCCCCTCACCCCAGCTACCTCGACGATCCCAGAGGAATAAAGCGGCCTCACGGACGAGGACGGGGAGCACCCAAAGCGCGGACTCCGACGAGCTCTTAATCCCGCTCGGGGGCGACCGCCTGCCCTCCTCATCGGACTCGACCTTTACGGTAACGCCTGTGGGGAGGGCTGGTAGTCGCACCGACGACAACAATCGACCGGCGGCAAAAATTCTGTCGCCAATACTGGCATCCCCAAACCGCGTCGATCTCACCCAGTCTGCGGAGATGGAGCCCCTCTGGCTTAGCCATGATTCGCCTCTGGCTCTTAGCACCAGCGCCCGCACGGGCAGGCTCTGGTCCGCCCTTCGCCGGAATCTGGAAAACATCTCCAGCGCGCTTCATCGCCGCGGGGTCCCACAACTGATCCGTGACGAGATAGGCGGATGCGTGACGTCCATCTATGAGGACATGCAATCCTATGTTGAGGAGGTCGAGGTCTCAGGCTTAGACGACTCCCTCGCACTTAAAAACGGCGCAGGCAGACGGGCAGAAACAACAACCAATTCTACCCAAACAGAAACAGAGCCTGAGCCTGAGCCCACACCTGCTCCGGCCCCTCCTTCCCTTAACGAGACTTTGCAGATTATTAGGACCACCATAAGGCAGGAACTCAAACACCTCTCTACCGAGCCCTCTCCAATCTCTAATCTTAACCCACCTACAAATCAACCCCGCCCCCTGTACAGCGAGCAGGTTAAGAAACCCGCTCTAAATTTGCCACGGAACAACCCAGCCATAGTGGCCACAGTACCGGACGCGCAGTCTGGTGCTGAGGCACTAAAGACATTCCGCAGCGAGGTTTCCTTCAAAACCTGTTCTTACGCGCCGGCCAGGGTGCGGCCGGTGAACAACAACACGCTCAGGGTGGAATTTGAGAATGAGAGACAGAGGGACGAAACACTTGCTCGCATTAACGCTAGAGGCCCCATCAAGGCGGAGCCAGCACGGAGTATCTCGCCTATGATAATCCTAAAGGGGATCCACATAGACACCCCCTCACGAGAGCTGGCGGAAATTATCCTCTCCCAAAACCCCACAGTCAGAGAGGCTCTGACGGCCGAAGAAGAACTGCAACTCTGCTTCCTTAAAAGGAACAGGTCCGAGAGCCTCTACAATGCCGTCTTCAAATGTCCACCGACGGCCTGGCGTGCACTAATGAAGCTGGGCAGAGTCAACATTGAGCACCAGCGAGTGCACGTCAGCGAACACACACCCTTCAAACAGTGCCTCTCCTGTCTTCAGTATGGACACACCCGCGCATACTGCCAGGCCACCATCAACCCCTGCTCCCACTGCGCAGCAACAACCCACGACTACAAGCGCTGCCCAACTAAAACCAGCCAGCCCCCCCAGTGTTATAACTGCATCGGTCACAACAAGAAACTCAACACCAAGTTAAATATCAATCATACTGCGATCAACCCAGCCTGCCCATGTTTCGCGGCGGCCAAGTCTAACATTCATCAAAAGATTAACTATGGCCGCTAAGAACATTTATCCTTCGAATCCTACTACAATAAATAAACCGACCGATGCTACCAACGGTTTGGGACCCAGCACCAGCTCGGATAACCCGCCACCAAAACCCAAACAAAAAATCCAAGAACACAAATGTCTGCAGATCAACATGGGGCACGGGCGAAACGCCTACCATGAGACCTGTATTTTCCTAAATGAAAATGCAGATTTCACCTTCGCCTTCATAACCGAGCCCTATATACCCGGCGGGGGCACTAACATCATGAAGAACCCCCCAGGCTTTACCACCTACCAGTACCCCATGGCCGACAGAGCAGTCAGAGCGGCGATCTCGATTCGAGACAGTAGCTTTGTTGGCTCTCTCGGTATCTCCAAGCACTCGGACCCCAACTTATCAATTATTCAACTCACTGAGAAGTCCGGCAACTGTGTCTTTCTAGTCTCCGTATATATAGAACCAAAACGCGATCCACATGACACCCTTGGAAAGCTGAATAACTTCTTGCAACAGACTGCTGGTTCGACCCACATAATATGCGGGGACTTTAACGGATGGCACAGCTTGTGGGGCTCCGATCGGAACAACACCAGGGGTAACGACGTATCCGAGCTAATCATTGCACATGACCTATTGGTCTGCAATGAGGGTCGAATATCAACCTTCAATGCTGTCACCAACGGTAGACCCCGCACGTCAATTGTTGACCTAACGCTTCAGGGAGATCGCCCGCGCCACGGACGTAATGCAATTAAGGTCATCAACTGGCGAGTGGAAGCAGATATATGCCCTTCTTCCGACCACCACTCCATAACATTCGACTTGTCATCCGCTAAGAAGAAAACCCCAGTATTCAAGAAGAAGGTCAAACTGTCCACATTCAAATACGACACCAGCAGAGTCAAGTGGGATCTCATTGCAACTGAACTTAAAGCGGCCTTGGAAAACAAAATGCCAAACCCTACCGACATCGACAATAGCACTGAGGATGAACTCGACTGTCACATCGCCAACCTCACTGGCACCATCCAAAAAGTCTGCGATGACATCTTACCGCGATCTAAAGGCCCACCAACACGTCCGCTCTGGTGGAGTGAGGAACTTGATGCGCTCAAAAAGCGTGTCATCCAAAACCACCATAAGCTCAGCAAAGCCGCTCGGAAGAAGGACCCCCTGGACGAAATACTACGAGAGAGAGACGAACTCAGGAAGGCTTATTCCGACGCCTGCTGCTCTGCCTCGACCAGCTCCTTTCGTAAATTTTGCGAAAGGCAGCAAAAGGAGGATGTATGGGCGGTCACAAACAGGATAATCCGGACTAAACCCCTGACTCAGCCCCCCGCAACGCTCCAGCTGCCCGACGGCTCTTACACTGAAACTACCAAGGAGACAGCTGAAGCGTTGCTGAACACCTTCTACCCTGATGACCGCTCATCTAACGACACCCCAGGGCAGCGCGAAGTGCGTGACAGCATGGATGAGCCTCCTGACTGCCCGGACGAACCTCCCTTCACCGAAACAGAGATCATCGAGACCCTTGCCACAATTGGTCACAAAAAGGCCCCGGGTGACGATCACCTCACCTCTGACATTTGCCTACATATAACCAAACTCTTTCCTGACGTAATCACTCACCTTCTCAACAGATGCCTTGTTCTCCAATACTTTCCGGACTACTGGAAATCGACGACCACAAAGATTATCCCTAAGCCCAATAAGGAGGACTACACAAAAACTTCCTCCTTCAGACCCATTGGGCTGGTCAAGGTTTTCGGAAAGCTATTGGAGAAATTAATCATCAATCGCCTTACACATCATATGCACAAGCATAACCACATCGTCAAGACGCAGTATGGCTTCAGGCTGCAAACTTCTACCACGGCGGCCATCCAGAATGCTCTGGACATTGTACATACGGCCAGGGACAACCACGAGCAAGTGCTAGCTGTCTCACTTGACATCCGCGCAGCCTTTGACAATGCCTGGTGGCCTGCCATCTTCCAAAGGCTGAAAAAGATCGACTGCCCAAGGAACATATATTTACTGCTCCGAAATTATATCACTGACCGACAAGTCGTCATCGGCTTCGCCGATCAGGTTGTCAGGAAGGAAATGACCAAGGGCTGCGTCCAGGGTTCTGTTGTAGGACCAGTACTCTGGAACCTGATCCTGGACGAGCTCTTGGAGATCCCTCTCCCTGACGGATGCCACCTGCAAGCATACGCCGACGACGTACTGATGATCTGCCACAAGAAAACCACTGCTGAACTCGAGGTATCTACAAACACGGCCATGCAGATTATTACAAACTGGGGCCGGGGAGTCAAACTAGATTTTGGCCCCGAAAAAACCCAGGTGATTGCATTTACACCAAAAGCCAATCAAATCAGAGTCATCTCGGACAGCGCTCACATCCCCTTTACCACAAAAATAAAATATTTAGGTGTAATCATTGACAACAAGTTCAAATATATCCAGCACGTTAACCAAGTTATCGAAAAAGCGAAAAAGCTTTTCTACAAACTCCAGCAGTTTATCAGACCCACCTGGGGGGTACACGCGGAAAATGTTCGGACCATATACCTCCAAGTCATCGAGCCCATTCTCTCATACGCATCCTCAATCTGGGTCAGCGCCCTGCGCTTCAAATGCGTCAATAAAAAACTACTGTCACTTCAAAGGCTTTTTGCCATTAAAATAGTACACGGATTCAAAACTCTCTCTACTCCACTCTCAATAACCCTAGCACAACTTCCACCTTTACCCTCAAAAATCAAGTACGTTGCAGATTTGGAATCCACCAGGCTAAATGGTCATACCTCCTTTCTCCCTACAGATCTCGAAATTGAAACCCCGATCCATCCCTCCAAGCTGCTACACCCATCCTCACGACAGATCATCCCCCACGGTAAAGTAACCAGCCAAGCAGAACTTACAGAGGCCGTCACAGAGCATCTATCAGATAACGACAACACCTGGCAGGCATTCACCGACGGAAGCAAGCACGACGACAAAGTCGGAGCTGCCTTCGTACTGGTGAAACCCTCCGGGGAAGTAATTACTAAAAAATTTAAACTCCACGACCGATGCTCTGTATATCAATCAGAACTTTTAGCCATACAGAAGTGTCTCCACTTTGTTACCGATAAACTTACCCACTCTCCATCTCCACCTCTCAAGCTACTCATCTTCTCCGACTCTGAATCCGGCCTGGCTGAAATTAGGAACCCGAACAGCTATAACCACCTTGCAAATCAGATCCAACGCTACATACATGACCATAAGCAACAACTAACCATTCATTTCTACTGGACCAAAGCACATACTGAAATAGCTGGAAACGAGTTGGCAGACCGTGCAGCCAAGGCTGCTGCCAACCTTAAAAAAGCCCCGGACTTCACCTGCATACCGATTAGCCATGTCAAAACATACAACAAACACATCCTCTCCGAAGACCTTGCTAATCTATATGACCACCCAGGCAACTGCGCCTACACGAAGACTCTCTTCCCCACCTATAACGACCTCAACGACTACATCTCAAACTACCGACCATCATTTGAAACTACCCAGCTGCTCAGCAACCACAGCTTCAATAAGGTCTACCTTAAACGATTCGGCATTACTGCCGATAACCACTGCCCCTGCGATACCTCCAACAATATACCCCAAACATTTGAACATCTACTGCAATCCTGTCCGCGCTTCGCTAGTAAGCGCACTGACCACACAATAATCTGCCAGAACTTGAATATCGATCCATTCAATCTCCGAGACATCCTAACAAAAGAAACCACTACCGATAGCTTCCATAATCTTTTAAAATACATAATCAGAAATCTCAAAAAATTCAACAACACATAAACTCACTGTCTCTACAGACCCAACAAATCAATAATATCACTTAAATTCAACTCTCTATGGACTACTGTCCCCTACTCACCTGAGGGGCGAGCGGGCTGGCTCGCCCGAACGCTCGCCCCTCAAGCGACAACTACACTCTACAGCAACACACTCACACACACAAACACACACACATACTACACACCCAGTTTGCAACGTGTAAGCCGATAGCACCGCGCAACTGAAACAAAAACTCTAAGCGGAAAGATTTGGCCCATTGGACCAAAACTGACCGTAGCAAAAAAAAAAAAAAAAAAAAAAAAAACCTAACCTAACCTAACCTAACCTAACCTAACCTAACCTAACCTAACCTAACCTAACCTAACCTAACCTAACCTAACCTAACCTAACCTAACCTAACCTAACCTAACCTAACCTAACCTAACCTAACCTAACCTAACCTAACCTAACCTAACCTAACCTAACCTAACCTAACCTAACCTAACCTAACCTAACCTAACCTAACCTAACCTAACCTAACCTAACCTAACCTAACCTAACCTAACCTAACCTAACCTAACCTAACCTAACCTAACCTAACCTAACCTAACCTAACCTAACCAACCTCTGAAAAACTGGTACCTAAATTACCAAAACCAACCAAATTTCAGACCAACATACCTAAATTTTTTCCTACCTCAAATCCGTTTTCTATTTTTCTCTATCTCTTCCCGTTCAAAAGTTATTCAAATTGTTGACCTCCAGTGTAAGCTCCGAATCTTTGAAAATTTTTCCTGCCCCCCCCTTTCACTTTACCCCCCCCTTTTTCGTCGCGTCCTGCTCCAAAAAAATTTAGCTTCAAACCCCTATACGCTCCATATTTTTAAGACACTCCGTTCTCGACTTATAAGACCACCCCATATTGCAACTACACTTTTGGCAGGCACACCCGAAATTTTGAAAATTCATAACAAATCAGTCTTTTGCATAAAAATTCTCTTAACTATCCTATCCTACTTCTAAAATTTTTTCTTCAATAGATTCCGCTTTGAACTTTCCAAAAAATCCATCCCTCTCTTAGTTATTAAGAAAACAAAAATATTGCCTGTCGACTTTTCGTTGGCACACCTTTCTAAAATCCTCATAACTTCCAAATTACTCAGCCAAAAAATTCTCTCTTTGGATTAAAGTCATAACCACCTTTTATTTGATCTTTCTGTATACTATTCTCACCGGCTTCCATAGGAAAAATTTTCATTTTCATACGCCACTTTTTCTTCATACTCTCTCCTCTCCGTACCCCTTATTTGCAACTTGTCTCGTACGTCACATCTGATAGCTGCTCTGATTTCCCTCCCCCCCCCATACCTACTTTCTCTTGCAACCTCACGCTTTTCTCAAAATCTAATTTTCTTTACGCACCGTCATCATGGATGACTTCCCCTTCTCAGAATACCTGGACCTGAGCTCAGGTGATGAAGAGGAGACATACTATTCACCTCCAAAAACCCCCCCTCCACTGAAAAAACCACCTCCCTCTAAAGATCCCGCTCCAGATAAAATACAAG
>OX344814.1:17857500-17860000 GCA_947034925.1 Eudemis profundana | reverse complement strand
ACCTAACCTAACCTAACCTAACCTAACCTAACCTAACCTAACCTAACCTAACCTAACCTAACCTAACCTAACCTAACCTAACCTAACCTAACCTAACCTAACCTAACCTAACCTAACCTAACCTAACCTAACCTAACCTAACCTAACCTAACCTAACCTAACCTAACCTAACCTAACCTAACCTAACCTAACCTAACCTAACCTAACCTAACCTAACCTAACCTAACCTAACCTAACCTAACCTAACCTAACCTAACCTAACCTAACCTAACCTAACCTAACCTAACCTAACCTAACCTAACCTAACCTAACCTAACCTAACCTAACCTAACCTAACCTAACCTAACCTAACCTAACCTAACCTAACCTAACCTAACCTAACCTAACCTAACCTAACCTAACCTAACCTAACCTAACCTAACCTAACCTAACCTAACCTAACCTAACCTAACCTAACCTAACCTAACCTAACCTAACCTAACCTAACCTAACCTAACCTAACCTAACCTAACCTAACCTAACCTAACCTAACCTAACCTAACCTAACCTAACCTAACCTAACCTAACCTAACCTAACCTAACCTAACCAACCCTGAAAAACTGGTACCTAAATTACCGAATCCAACCAAATTTCAGACCAACATACCTAAATTTTTTCCCTACACAAATCTGTTTTCCGTTCTTCTCTATCTCTTCCCGTTTAGAAGTTATTCAAATTGTTGACCTCCAGTGTAAGCTCCGAATCTTTGAAAATTTTTCCTGCCCCCCCCTTTCACTTTACCCCCCCCTTTTTCGCCGCGTCCTGCTCCAAAAAAATTTAGCTTCAATCCCCTATACGCTCCATATTTTTAAGACACTCCGTTCTCGACTTATAAGACCACCCCATATTGCAACTACACTTTTGGCAGGCACACCCGAAATTTTGAAAATTCACCATAAATCAGTCTCTTGCATATAAATTCTAGTAACTAGCCTATCCTATTTCTAAAATTTTTCTTCAATAGATTCCGCTCTTAACTTTCCAAAAAATCCATTTCTCTCTTAGTTATTAAGCAAACAAAAATATTGCCTGTCGATTTTCCGTTGGCACACCTTTCTAAAATCTTCATAACTTCCAAAATACTCAGCCAAAAAATTCTCTCTTTGGATTAAACGCATAACCACCTTTTATTTGATCTTTCCGTATACTATTCTCACCGGCTTCCATAGGAAAAATTTTCATTTTCATACGCCACTTTTTCTTCACACTCTCTCCACTCCATACCTTTTATTTGCAACCTGTCTCATACCTCACATTTGATAGCTGTTTTGATTGCCCTCCCCCCCCCAATTCTAGTTTTTCTTGCAATTCACTCCTTCTCTCAAAATCTAATTTTCTTCACATTTCGTCATTATGGATGACTTCCCGTTCTCCGAATACCTGGACCTGAGTTCAGGCGATGAACAGGAATGAACAGGAGACCTACTACTCACCTCCAAAAACCCCCCCTCCATTGAAAAAACCACCTCCCTCAAAAGATCCCGCCCCAGATGAAAAACAAGCGCCCATAACATCCAAAAACCCTCCCTCACCCAAGAAGGCACCACCCTACCAACCACCGAAATCCGCTAAGCAAATCAGAAGAGAAAATACTCCCTCAGCACTCTGGTCCGGCTCGGTCGACGCGTACACTAAGTACAGTGACGACCAGCTTGATTGTGATATCTTCCGGAACAAAATCCTAAATAATACCGGCCTGATCCACTACCAATTTACTTTAAACCACTCTGTCACCCGGGTCGACAAGACCCAGATCAAGCTGTTCGCCGACCAGATAATCGTGGAGGTCGACAAATATATCGACCGGCTCAAGACCCTTTGGGCCTCGGACACCAGAGGCCCCACAACGTCGGCGGGCAGCGGGGAGGCTGCGGGGCCTAGTCGGGACTTACCACCATCACAAGTCATCTCAGCCCCGGCCCGTCCGATCCGCGGCAGTGTAACTTCTACTCTCAAGTCCGCTCAGACGGACAAACCACCAACTCGCACCATCTCCACACAAACTGACAGCCCCTCTCTGCCAGAGGCCTCAAATGACACCGTCGAGGCCATTAGGAGCATTATCAGAGAGGAGCTTCAGCCTATCAAAGCCACTCTCTCCTCTGGCCCGGGCACCAGCCCGGCACCTGGCTTCTCTTACGCTGCTGCTGCGGCTAAGGCTGCGGCTCCTGGACGCAGGCCGCCTGCTCCTGCCAACCAACGCTCTAAACAAACAACCGCCAAACCAGCCATAATAATATCACCTAAAACCGAAACCAAAAATAGCTCCGATACTCTACAGTCATGGAGGAAGGCGGTCTCCTTCAGGGACACCGACTTTGCCCCCGCTAACACCAAATTTGTGTCGAATGGAAAGGTGCGGGTGGAATTCGACACCGGGGCGCAGAGAGACATCGCCCTGACGCGGACCAACGACATAAATGCGGATGTCTCTGCCGAGACTTCAAAGTCCTACCGCCC
>OX344814.1:15097500-15102500 GCA_947034925.1 Eudemis profundana | reverse complement strand
TCCCCAGCACGAAGGAGTTTCAACGGGTTGCCCGGGCCTCTAGGCCAAGGAGAACATGCTGATTCCTTCAGTGTAGCGCGCGTGCGGCCCAGGACATCTAAGGGCATCACAGACCTGTTATTGCTCAATCTCGTGCGGCTCGAAACCGCCGGTCCCTCTAAGAAGAATTTTAATACGTCGCCAGTGAGTTGCGCGACCGCGAACGGCCGCGCGCACCTAAATGACGACGCCTATTTAGCAGGCTAGAGTCTCGTTCGTTACCGGAATTAACCAGACAAATCGCTCCACCAACTAAGAACGGCCATGCACCACCACCCACCGAATCAAGAAAGAGCTGTTAATCTGTCAATCCTTCCGGTGTCCGGGCCTGGTGAGATTTCCCGTGTTGAGTCAAATTAAGCCGCAGGCTCCACTCCTGGTGGTGCCCTTCCGTCAATTCCTTTAAGTTTCAGCTTTGCAACCATACTCCCCCCGGAGTCCAAAATCTTTGGTTTCCCGGAAGCTGCCCGCCGAGCCATTGTAGTAACGTCGGCGGATCGCTAGATGACATATTTACGGTTAGAACTAGGGCGGTATCTAATCGCCTTCGAACCTCTAACTTTCGTTCTTGATTGATGAAAACACCTTTGGCAAATGCTTTCGCTGATGTTCGTCTTGCGACGATCCAAGAATTTCACCTCTAACGTCGCAATACGAATGCCCCCAGTTATCCCTATTAATCATTACCTCGGAGTTCTGAAAACCAACAAAATAGAACCGAGATCATATTCTATTATTCCATGCACGAAATATTCAAGCAGCATTTTGAGCCCGCTTTGAGCACTCTAATTTGTTCAAAGTAAAATTGTCGGCCCACCTCGACACTCACTGAAGAGCATCGCGATAGGATTTTTATATTGAACCGTAGTTTTACCCACGATTCACCGACGATATGCTCCGCAAACGTGTCAGTATCGCCGCGGAAGCGGCGCACCGACAGCGCGCAGCACAAATGCAACTACGAGCTTTTTAACCGCAACAATTTTAGTATACGCTATTGGAGCTGGAGTTACCGCGGCTGCTGGCACCAGACTTGCCCTCCAATTGTTCCTCGTTAAAATATTTAAAGTGTACTCATTCCGATTACGAGGCCTCGTAAGAGTCCCGTATCGTTATTTTTCGTCACTACCTCCCCGTGCCGGGAGTGGGTAATTTGCGCGCCTGCTGCCTTCCTTGGATGTGGTAGCCGTTTCTCAGGCTCCCTCTCCGGAATCGAACCCTGATTCCCCGTTACCCGTGACAACCATGGTAGTCGCAGAAACTACCATCGAAAGTTGATAAGGCAGACATTTGAAAGATGCGTCGCCGGTACTGGACCGTGCGATCTGCAAAAGTTATCCAGATTCATCAAAATGTTACGACTTCGGACGCGAGGCCCTCCGCCGATTGGTTTTGATCTAATAAAAGCACTCATCCCATCACTGGTCAGAGTTCTGATTGCATGTATTAGCTCTAGAATTACCACAGTTATCCAAGTAACTGAGTAAGATCTAAGGAACCAAAACTGATATATTGAGCCATTCGCGGTATCGCCTTAATACGGCTTGCACTGAGACATGCATGGCTTAATCTTTGAGACAAGCATATAACTACTGGCAGGATCAACCAGGGAGCTGCTGCTGTTTCGCAATATAAAATTGACAAAACACTAGCGGCACACCAACCCCGTTGGGGTGGATAGACACAAGCCGAGTACGACGCGCGCCGTTCGAATAAACCGAATCCGGCGTGGCGTATCGCGTATTGTGTGCGTTTATTTATATGTATAATGTGCACAAAAAAAATAATTAATGTGACATCATCATTATTAGTGCGGTTCAACACGATAAAAGCGTGTTTCATCGCACCCATATCGAACGTTCTTCCACGACCAGACACAAATCTCACTATACGTCCCGGTGGGACGTTTAGAATCATCTTACAAGGTCGTTTACGTTAAGAATTACATCGAGCGCCCGGCGATTGAGAGCTCGTTGAACCCACAACCAGTACCGTCGAAAGCTCCCCCGCTGCTATATCTACGTCTTATACAAATAACAACGTAATATAATCAGGGGAGGAGGGGGTTTCCGACGGTTAAATTGTTGTGGATTTCATGTGAATCCGGCGGGACAGTATAAAACTATACCCGGACCGGACCGCGCGCCACAATTAGGAAAATGCGGTTTTCTCGTACATGTCACGACCACAGTCCAATCGTGAACCAATATCGCGAACTAGCCGTAGGTAGCGACATGAACAAGTTTACACACATAATCCAATAGTGGGCGGCACTAGGGTTTAAACAAAGTCCCGTTTGTAACGCAATTCGAGGTCGCAGTATATATATACAGCGTGCGTGTTAACCAGGAACAAAGTGCAGAAATAAATAAGTGAACATATCTTCGACGTGCAGCAGTTTTATATTATATGTATAAACAAATGTCAATGGATATTCAATCATAATAAGGAGACTGCGCGCGCGCTCATCACGCAGAAGCAGGGGCGCGGCGCGCCGTCACACTTAACAATAATCAAATACCACCCAGACAAGAACGTTGGTCTCGTTTATACTATAAAACCGCTCGCGATCAAATTCACTATTTAAACGGTTCAATCATCAAATGACGACTGGATTGAGTTTGTAAGGGAAAAAAAATTTACTCCTCTTTCCCTCGCATCTCATCAATCGTCAGATGCTAGAGTGGATCAGCGCCGCGATATGTGAACGCGTTTGCGGCCCGAGCTGCAAGAATAAAATATATACATACATATATATAAATATATATATATATATATATATAAATTATAAAAAAATAATATATCAATAAAAAAAATATATACATATATATATATATATATATATATATATATATGTATATATTCCAAATTTCATCAGTATACTTTTTTTTATATATTGACAAAAAAAAATATGTAGATATAAGCTGCAAGAATAAAATATATACATATACATATATATATATATATATATATAAATTATAAAAAAATAATATATCAATAAAAAAAAAATATAATATATACATATATATATATTCCAAATTTCATCAGTATACTTTTTTTTTTTTATATATTGACAAAAAAAAATATGTAGATATAATATGGATGGCGTAATAAACACTAGAAAAATATTTAAAAAATATATAATAATCAAATGTAGGCTAGATCCACATGATCAAATATTGTTTACATATAGACTGAGAACTTTATTAAAAAAATTTTGAAAACTTTTAATCGTTATGATATGTGCTACAACATTCTAATAAAAAATTATTACTTATTATTTTGTTAAAAACACACTCAACGTTAACCTTGAATATTTAACATTTTCAAAATTGCCGCCATTTTGCTCAAAAACTCTAATAACTTTTTTTGTTTTCAATAGTATTTTATGCAACAGTTGTATAAGTGGGTTCAAAAAATGAGTTAGATAAATAGATACGTTAAATAGAGACGCAATGAGCGTTTTTTGACTTAATTATACAACGTTGCATACAATACTTTTTCTACGACTAGGTTTTAACTTATAAAATACAAAATTAATCATAACCTGGAAACAAGGCAAATATGACGTTTGTCTGACAGTATGTGTCTATCTATGGTAAACTTTTTTTTAATTTAAAATATACTTAAATTAAAAATACTTTTTTATGTTGGCATCAATGAATTTAGTTCGGAAAGTTTTGTTTTTCTTTAAAACCGTAGGAATTTAATTGTTTGTTAAGTAGTTGGTAGTTGTGCATTTTTCCGTAAAGTTCAAATTGAGCGCTTAATCCTTGACCTAAGTTTGTGGCTGCTAGCAATAACGTAAAGTGACTATAACGACACTATTGCTGTTATGGGGAATAGAGTATAGACTTCTCTGAACTCGTATTATGTATGTTCTTATATTAGCGTTCGTGACCAAGTAAAAGACAGATAACAAACAGTACAGGAGTAGAAAAATACAATTTTGATACCGTTGGTCGCGTGAATACCTATCTAACGCAGTTTCACCATCGTTATAAGTGCCGGCCGGCTCATTCACACACACCTGAGCCGGCTATAGGTAGCATTGTGTTAGGGTAGAGGAACAATTGGAGGGCAAGTGTGGTGCCAGCAGCCGCGCTGACAACTCCTCCTATATAACATACTAAAATTGTTGCGGCGGTAAAAAAAAAGCTCGTAGTTGCGTTCGTGCTGCGCGCTGTCGGTGCCAATACATACATTTGCCTTATATATGTAGTTCCGTACAAACTCATAAGCAATGAGCGGAATTCTTCATAGCAAAAATCAAACTGTCAGAGAGATTGACCTAACTGTTTTATCGACTTATCGATAAATATTTGTCACTTACAAAGAAACAAAGTTAAAGTAATGAAATCAGGCTTTTGGATATACATACAAACAAATTGTAATATGTGATGTGTGTATAAATTTTGTATTATTATAAGTCCGTAGATGTAAGTAGTCCACACTGTCAGATTAGGATAAGCCTGTAATGATAGTATTGTGATGTTTTAAATAAATAAAATAAAAATTTACGGTGTCCCCAATTAGCTGACCGCCACTGTATTTTAGTATAATAGAAGAGAATAAAACAGAAAATACTTTTATTTTAAATTTTCTATATGAAACTTATCATGAAAAATTAAAAACAAATAGGTATTGCTAAGAGTAGGTGACTAATCTTCATAACTAATATTCATTAAAAATAACAGAGTCGAAATTTCCAATTTTCCGTTAAAATAAAAAAGAACGACGTACACATGTTTACTTACAAAATGTCTCCTATCATTGACGCCAATCAATAAAAGTACAAGTAGAATATAATTAATTCATAATTTAAACGATACCGGTAATTAACGGTAACGGGTAAATCAATGTACAACCTCAACTAAATCAGCCTTTATGTAGGTTGACGTCATTTGCCTGTCATAGGCATGAAAAGTACGCTCCCTGCTAATGCGATATTATTCCGTAAC
>OX344814.1:15090000-15092500 GCA_947034925.1 Eudemis profundana | reverse complement strand
CAGCGAAGAGTAATCACGCTGCCCTCCGTACTGCTCCGCCTGCCGAAGCAAGCGCAAAGCCTCCGGTGTAGGGCCCGAGGCCTCCGACACACGCTCCAGAATAGGACGCCAATAGGCCTCCATCTCCTGCAACCCATGCCGAATCCTCCCGCGTGCACCATCAATTACCTCCGCTGCTGCACGAGCGGGACACTTCCGAAAAAGTTCCTGAACCCTTGCGTACTCTAATCTACGCTGTGCTTTCCGCGACAATCTCACGTTGTCGTCCACCAGACCCTCTCGACGCCGACCAGGGCGGCGCGGTGTCGGGCCCCGCGCAGCAGTCCTCTGGCTAGCTCTCGCAAGGAGAGAAGCTAAGAGTTCCGCCGCACTCGGCCCATCATCGCACTCCCTTGGATGTTCATCAACGGGGGGCGGCTCGGGCGACCGCACATCAATGACCGGTACTTCGGCAGCTGCTGGGGCGTCGTTAACCGGCACAGAACGTAACTCAGCTAGGTGCTCACGCACTTTCGCTTTGTACAGCTCACTCCTCCTCTGTCCTTTTATGGCCTCTAAGGTTCTTTCGAACCCTTCGAGAGCGTTGAACAGGACGACATTCCCACAGCGACCCAACCTAAAGGCCAGATCCGCCTCAGTACGAGCCATGAGATCGATCTCCTCGGCCCTCCACCTCCGTTTCACTGTCCCAGGGGCAGCGTCGAGGTTCGCCTCCATAGGATGCGCGCGACGCTTGTGTACGCCTAAACCTATGGGGTTCTTGCAGACTTTCCCACAATGAGGGCAAGTCGCTCCATCCAACTCCTGCTCAGGACGATCTGCGTCAGGCTGACCATCCAAAATCGGGTGTAATCTGCCCCCCGGCTCCAGTGGGAGACCGGGGCGATTTATATTCATTGTATCTGTATCTTGAGCAACTTTACACCATAGCTACGGGGCTGCTAACCCCGCACCCAGTTCGCATGCCAGTGTCGCTAGGTCCCCACCAAAGTGCTGGCTACACTTGAGGACACCCAAGGTGGCGTCCCCCATCGGGACTGCCGCAAAGCGGCCGTTGGCTCATGATTTCAGCGCTCCAAGTTGGTCTTGAAGGCCGCGCAACCGACACCTCGCCCCCAATTGCGAGGATCAGCAACCATGAGTCTCGGTCCTCACCAGGAACCCCCTGAAGCCATCACTCACGTCATGACCCCCGGAGAGCCCAATAGCTCGGACATCGCGCTATCACGACTCCACACAAGGACAGCCGGAGTCGATTTGTAAGCAATCATGGCTGCCCCCCCCCTTCCTCTTTTGTTATCAGCAGCGGCACCACGAGCAGGTAGAGGATAGGAGTAATGGTCAAGTGTCTCGGGTTTGACCATATTTGACGAGGTAAGTGCCACCCACCCAGCACTACCTCGTGAATAACTGTGTTCATGTAATTGAATTTATTAAAAAATAAAAGCAATTAAGAGAGTCATAGTTACTCCCGCCGTTTACCCGCGCTTGCTTGAATTTCTTCACGTTGACATTCAGAGCACTGGGCAGAAATCACATTGCGTCAACACCCGCGAGGGCCATCGCAATGCTTTGTTTTAATTAGACAGTCGGATTCCCCTTGTCCGTGCCAGTTCTGAGCTGACCGTTGAACGGCGGTCGTACAGAACCGCACCGCACACGACGCACGAGACGCGTGCACGATACGGCCTTACGGCTAGGAAGATCCGCGGAAGGCCGGAACGCGGGTCCGGATTCCGCGCCGCATGCGTGAACACACGACGCATCGACCAGGCCCGGCACCGGCCGCATCCGCTTCCCGTCCAAACCCGACACGCCCCGGTCCTCAGAGCCAATCCTTATTCCGAAGTTACGGATCCAATTTGCCGACTTCCCTTACCTACATTATTCTATCGACTAGAGGCTCTTCACCTTGGAGACCTGCTGCGGATATGGGTACGAACCGGCGCGACATCTCCACGTACATCCCTCACCTGAATTTTCAAGGTCCGCAGAGAGTATCCGGACACCGCCGCAAATGCGGTGCTCTTCGCGTTCCGAACCATATCTCCCTTCTATAGGATTCCATGGAACTCGAACGCTCAGGCAGAAAAGAAAACTCTTCCCGGACCTCTCGGCGGCGTCTTCAGGCCACTTTGGGTTACCCCGTCGAACACTCGCCGTTAAAACGAGGGAACGATTATTGAAACGGTTCCGCTGCCGGGTTCCGGAATAGGAACCGGATTCCCTTTCGCTCAAAGGACGTTATTTATCTATATATTATTAATATAATAACAAATAAAACACGTCACATCGACATAAGATTTCTCCTTGAGCTTAGGATCGACTGACTCGCGAGCAACTACTGTTCACGCGAAACCCTTCTCCACGTCAGTCCTCCAGGGCCTCGCTGGAGTATTTGCTACTACCACCAAGATCTGCACCGACGGAGGCTCCAGGCGGGCTCACGCCCAGACCCTTCTGCGCTCTCCGCCGCGCACGTCCTACTCGTTACAGCTTA
>OX344814.1:15082500-15087500 GCA_947034925.1 Eudemis profundana | reverse complement strand
ACGCGAGATCTCGTTCGTATGTAATACGCGAGCGTAATACATATTATTAAAAAATCTCTCCCGTGTCTGTTGGTACAGTGTGAAGATGTCATCATTCTTTTGTTTTTTGCGTTTCGGTCGTTCGCATACACGAACAGCCGAGACGCGACTGTAACGGATTATATATTGTTATTATCACGTATAATATAATTAAAACATTATACACGAAAAACACGTTAATGATCCTTCCGCAGGTTCCCCTACGGAAACCTTGTTACGACTTTTACTTCCTCTAAATGATCAAGTTTGGTCAACTTCCCAGCAACGCCGACGGCCGTGAAGCCACCGCGTGTCGGTCCGAAGACCTCACTAAATCATTCAATCGGTAGTAGCGACGGGCGGTGTGTACAAAGGGCAGGGACGTAATCAACGCGAGCTTATGACTCGCGCTTACTAGGAATTCCTCGTTTATGGGGGATAATTGCAAACCCCAATCCCCAGCACGAAGGAGTTTCAACGGGTTGCCCGGGCCTCTAGGCCAAGGAGAACATGCTGATTCCTTCAGTGTAGCGCGCGTGCGGCCCAGGACATCTAAGGGCATCACAGACCTGTTATTGCTCAATCTCGTGCGGCTCGAAACCGCCGGTCCCTCTAAGAAGAATTTTAATACGTCGCCAGTGAGTTGCGCGACCGCGAACGGCCGCGCGCACCTAAATGACGACGCCTATTTAGCAGGCTAGAGTCTCGTTCGTTACCGGAATTAACCAGACAAATCGCTCCACCAACTAAGAACGGCCATGCACCACCACCCACCGAATCAAGAAAGAGCTGTTAATCTGTCAATCCTTCCGGTGTCCGGGCCTGGTGAGATTTCCCGTGTTGAGTCAAATTAAGCCGCAGGCTCCACTCCTGGTGGTGCCCTTCCGTCAATTCCTTTAAGTTTCAGCTTTGCAACCATACTCCCCCCGGAGTCCAAAATCTTTGGTTTCCCGGAAGCTGCCCGCCGAGCCATTGTAGTAACGTCGGCGGATCGCTAGATGACATATTTACGGTTAGAACTAGGGCGGTATCTAATCGCCTTCGAACCTCTAACTTTCGTTCTTGATTGATGAAAACACCTTTGGCAAATGCTTTCGCTGATGTTCGTCTTGCGACGATCCAAGAATTTCACCTCTAACGTCGCAATACGAATGCCCCCAGTTATCCCTATTAATCATTACCTCGGAGTTCTGAAAACCAACAAAATAGAACCGAGATCATATTCTATTATTCCATGCACGAAATATTCAAGCAGCATTTTGAGCCCGCTTTGAGCACTCTAATTTGTTCAAAGTAAAATTGTCGGCCCACCTCGACACTCACTGAAGAGCATCGCGATAGGATTTTTATATTGAACCGTAGTTTTACCCACGATTCACCGACGATATGCTCCGCAAACGTGTCAGTATCGCCGCGGAAGCGGCGCACCGACAGCGCGCAGCACAAATGCAACTACGAGCTTTTTAACCGCAACAATTTTAGTATACGCTATTGGAGCTGGAGTTACCGCGGCTGCTGGCACCAGACTTGCCCTCCAATTGTTCCTCGTTAAAATATTTAAAGTGTACTCATTCCGATTACGAGGCCTCGTAAGAGTCCCGTATCGTTATTTTTCGTCACTACCTCCCCGTGCCGGGAGTGGGTAATTTGCGCGCCTGCTGCCTTCCTTGGATGTGGTAGCCGTTTCTCAGGCTCCCTCTCCGGAATCGAACCCTGATTCCCCGTTACCCGTGACAACCATGGTAGTCGCAGAAACTACCATCGAAAGTTGATAAGGCAGACATTTGAAAGATGCGTCGCCGGTACTGGACCGTGCGATCTGCAAAAGTTATCCAGATTCATCAAAATGTTACGACTTCGGACGCGAGGCCCTCCGCCGATTGGTTTTGATCTAATAAAAGCACTCATCCCATCACTGGTCAGAGTTCTGATTGCATGTATTAGCTCTAGAATTACCACAGTTATCCAAGTAACTGAGTAAGATCTAAGGAACCAAAACTGATATATTGAGCCATTCGCGGTATCGCCTTAATACGGCTTGCACTGAGACATGCATGGCTTAATCTTTGAGACAAGCATATAACTACTGGCAGGATCAACCAGGGAGCTGCTGCTGTTTCGCAATATAAAATTGACAAAACACTAGCGGCACACCAACCCCGTTGGGGTGGATAGACACAAGCCGAGTACGACGCGCGCCGTTCGAATAAACCGAATCCGGCGTGGCGTATCGCGTATTGTGTGCGTTTATTTATATGTATAATGTGCACAAAAAAAATAATTAATGTGACATCATCATTATTAGTGCGGTTCAACACGATAAAAGCGTGTTTCATCGCACCCATATCGAACGTTCTTCCACGACCAGACACAAATCTCACTATACGTCCCGGTGGGACGTTTAGAATCATCTTACAAGGTCGTTTACGTTAAGAATTACATCGAGCGCCCGGCGATTGAGAGCTCGTTGAACCCACAACCAGTACCGTCGAAAGCTCCCCCGCTGCTATATCTACGTCTTATACAAATAACAACGTAATATAATCAGGGGAGGAGGGGGTTTCCGACGGTTAAATTGTTGTGGATTTCATGTGAATCCGGCGGGACAGTATAAAACTATACCCGGACCGGACCGCGCGCCACAATTAGGAAAATGCGGTTTTCTCGTACATGTCACGACCACAGTCCAATCGTGAACCAATATCGCGAACTAGCCGTAGGTAGCGACATGAACAAGTTTACACACATAATCCAATAGTGGGCGGCACTAGGGTTTAAACAAAGTCCCGTTTGTAACGCAATTCGAGGTCGCAGTATATATATACAGCGTGCGTGTTAACCAGGAACAAAGTGCAGAAATAAATAAGTGAACATATCTTCGACGTGCAGCAGTTTTATATTATATGTATAAACAAATGTCAATGGATATTCAATCATAATAAGGAGACTGCGCGCGCGCTCATCACGCAGAAGCAGGGGCGCGGCGCGCCGTCACACTTAACAATAATCAAATACCACCCAGACAAGAACGTTGGTCTCGTTTATACTATAAAACCGCTCGCGATCAAATTCACTATTTAAACGGTTCAATCATCAAATGACGACTGGATTGAGTTTGTAAGGGAAAAAAAATTTACTCCTCTTTCCCTCGCATCTCATCAATCGTCAGATGCTAGAGTGGATCAGCGCCGCGATATGTGAACGCGTTTGCGGCCCGAGCTGCAAGAATAAAATATATACATACATATATATAAATATATATATATATATATATATAAATTATAAAAAAATAATATATCAATAAAAAAAATATATACATATATATATATATATATATATATATATATATGTATATATTCCAAATTTCATCAGTATACTTTTTTTTATATATTGACAAAAAAAAATATGTAGATATAAGCTGCAAGAATAAAATATATACATATACATATATATATATATATGTATATATATATATATATATATATATAAATTATAAAAAAATAATATATCAATAAAAAAAAAATATAATATATACATATATATATATTCCAAATTTCATCAGTATACTTTTTTTTTTTTATATATTGACAAAAAAAAATATGTAGATATAATATGGATGGCGTAATAAACACTAGAAAAATATTTAAAAAATATATAATAATCAAATGTAGGCTAGATCCACATGATCAAATATTGTTTACATATAGACTGAGAACTTTATTAAAAAAAATTTGAAAACTTTTAATCGTTATGATATGTGCTACAACATTCTAATAAAAAATTATTACTTATTATTTTGTTAAAAACACACTCAACGTTAACCTTGAATATTTAACATTTTCAAAATTGCCGCCATTTTGCTCAAAAACTCTAATAACTTTTTTTGTTTTCAATAGTATTTTATGCAACAGTTGTATAAGTGGGTTCAAAAAATGAGTTAGATAAATAGATACGTTAAATAGAGACGCAATGAGCGTTTTTTGACTTAATTATACAACGTTGCATACAATACTTTTTCTACGACTAGGTTTTAACTTATAAAATACAAAATTAATCATAACCTGGAAACAAGGCAAATATGACGTTTGTCTGACAGTATGTGTCTATCTATGGTAAACTTTTTTTTAATTTAAAATATACTTAAATTAAAAATACTTTTTTATGTTGGCATCAATGAATTTAGTTCGGAAAGTTTTGTTTTTCTTTAAAACCGTAGGAATTTAATTGTTTGTTAAGTAGTTGGTAGTTGTGCATTTTTCCGTAAAGTTCAAATTGAGCGCTTAATCCTTGACCTAAGTTTGTGGCTGCTAGCAATAACGTAAAGTGACTATAACGACACTATTGCTGTTATGGGGAATAGAGTATAGACTTCTCTGAACTCGTATTATGTATGTTCTTATATTAGCGTTCGTGACCAAGTAAAAGACAGATAACAAACAGTACAGGAGTAGAAAAATACAATTTTGATACCGTTGGTCGCGTGAATACCTATCTAACGCAGTTTCACCATCGTTATAAGTGCCGGCCGGCTCATTCACACACACCTGAGCCGGCTATAGGTAGCATTGTGTTAGGGTAGAGGAACAATTGGAGGGCAAGTGTGGTGCCAGCAGCCGCGCTGACAACTCCTCCTATATAACATACTAAAATTGTTGCGGCGGTAAAAAAAAAGCTCGTAGTTGCGTTCGTGCTGCGCGCTGTCGGTGCCAATACATACATTTGCCTTATATATGTAGTTCCGTACAAACTCATAAGCAATGAGCGGAATTCTTCATAGCAAAAATCAAACTGTCAGAGAGATTGACCTAACTGTTTTATCGACTTATCGATAAATATTTGTCACTTACAAAGAAACAAAGTTAAAGTAATGAAATCAGGCTTTTGGATATACATACAAACAAATTGTAATATGTGATGTGTGTATAAATTTTGTATTATTATAAGTCCGTAGATGTAAGTAGTCCACACTGTCAGATTAGGAT
>OX344814.1:15070000-15075000 GCA_947034925.1 Eudemis profundana | reverse complement strand
CCTAAATGACGACGCCTATTTAGCAGGCTAGAGTCTCGTTCGTTACCGGAATTAACCAGACAAATCGCTCCACCAACTAAGAACGGCCATGCACCACCACCCACCGAATCAAGAAAGAGCTGTTAATCTGTCAATCCTTCCGGTGTCCGGGCCTGGTGAGATTTCCCGTGTTGAGTCAAATTAAGCCGCAGGCTCCACTCCTGGTGGTGCCCTTCCGTCAATTCCTTTAAGTTTCAGCTTTGCAACCATACTCCCCCCGGAGTCCAAAATCTTTGGTTTCCCGGAAGCTGCCCGCCGAGCCATTGTAGTAACGTCGGCGGATCGCTAGATGACATATTTACGGTTAGAACTAGGGCGGTATCTAATCGCCTTCGAACCTCTAACTTTCGTTCTTGATTGATGAAAACACCTTTGGCAAATGCTTTCGCTGATGTTCGTCTTGCGACGATCCAAGAATTTCACCTCTAACGTCGCAATACGAATGCCCCCAGTTATCCCTATTAATCATTACCTCGGAGTTCTGAAAACCAACAAAATAGAACCGAGATCATATTCTATTATTCCATGCACGAAATATTCAAGCAGCATTTTGAGCCCGCTTTGAGCACTCTAATTTGTTCAAAGTAAAATTGTCGGCCCACCTCGACACTCACTGAAGAGCATCGCGATAGGATTTTTATATTGAACCGTAGTTTTACCCACGATTCACCGACGATATGCTCCGCAAACGTGTCAGTATCGCCGCGGAAGCGGCGCACCGACAGCGCGCAGCACAAATGCAACTACGAGCTTTTTAACCGCAACAATTTTAGTATACGCTATTGGAGCTGGAGTTACCGCGGCTGCTGGCACCAGACTTGCCCTCCAATTGTTCCTCGTTAAAATATTTAAAGTGTACTCATTCCGATTACGAGGCCTCGTAAGAGTCCCGTATCGTTATTTTTCGTCACTACCTCCCCGTGCCGGGAGTGGGTAATTTGCGCGCCTGCTGCCTTCCTTGGATGTGGTAGCCGTTTCTCAGGCTCCCTCTCCGGAATCGAACCCTGATTCCCCGTTACCCGTGACAACCATGGTAGTCGCAGAAACTACCATCGAAAGTTGATAAGGCAGACATTTGAAAGATGCGTCGCCGGTACTGGACCGTGCGATCTGCAAAAGTTATCCAGATTCATCAAAATGTTACGACTTCGGACGCGAGGCCCTCCGCCGATTGGTTTTGATCTAATAAAAGCACTCATCCCATCACTGGTCAGAGTTCTGATTGCATGTATTAGCTCTAGAATTACCACAGTTATCCAAGTAACTGAGTAAGATCTAAGGAACCAAAACTGATATATTGAGCCATTCGCGGTATCGCCTTAATACGGCTTGCACTGAGACATGCATGGCTTAATCTTTGAGACAAGCATATAACTACTGGCAGGATCAACCAGGGAGCTGCTGCTGTTTCGCAATATAAAATTGACAAAACACTAGCGGCACACCAACCCCGTTGGGGTGGATAGACACAAGCCGAGTACGACGCGCGCCGTTCGAATAAACCGAATCCGGCGTGGCGTATCGCGTATTGTGTGCGTTTATTTATATGTATAATGTGCACAAAAAAAATAATTAATGTGACATCATCATTATTAGTGCGGTTCAACACGATAAAAGCGTGTTTCATCGCACCCATATCGAACGTTCTTCCACGACCAGACACAAATCTCACTATACGTCCCGGTGGGACGTTTAGAATCATCTTACAAGGTCGTTTACGTTAAGAATTACATCGAGCGCCCGGCGATTGAGAGCTCGTTGAACCCACAACCAGTACCGTCGAAAGCTCCCCCGCTGCTATATCTACGTCTTATACAAATAACAACGTAATATAATCAGGGGAGGAGGGGGTTTTCCGACGGTTAAATTGTTGTGGATTTCATGTGAATCCGGCGGGACAGTATAAAACTATACCCGGACCGGACCGCGCGCCACAATTAGGAAAATGCGGTTTTCTCGTACATGTCACGACCACAGTCCAATCGTGAACCAATATCGCGAACTAGCCGTAGGTAGCGACATGAACAAGTTTACACACATAATCCAATAGTGGGCGGCACTAGGGTTTAAACAAAGTCCCGTTTGTAACGCAATTCGAGGTCGCAGTATATATATACAGCGTGCGTGTTAACCAGGAACAAAGTGCAGAAATAAATAAGTGAACATATCTTCGACGTGCAGCAGTTTTATATTATATGTATAAACAAATGTCAATGGATATTCAATCATAATAAGGAGACTGCGCGCGCGCTCATCACGCAGAAGCAGGGGCGCGGCGCGCCGTCACACTTAACAATAATCAAATACCACCCAGACAAGAACGTTGGTCTCGTTTATACTATAAAACCGCTCGCGATCAAATTCACTATTTAAACGGTTCAATCATCAAATGACGACTGGATTGAGTTTGTAAGGGAAAAAAAATTTACTCCTCTTTCCCTCGCATCTCATCAATCGTCAGATGCTAGAGTGGATCAGCGCCGCGATATGTGAACGCGTTTGCGGCCCGAGCTGCAAGAATAAAATATATACATACATATATATAATATATATATATATATATATATATATAAATTATAAAAAAATAATATATCAATAAAAAAAATATATACATATATATATATATATATATATATATATATATATGTATATATTCCAAATTTCATCAGTATACTTTTTTTTATATATTGACAAAAAAAAATATGTAGATATAAGCTGCAAGAATAAAATATATACATATACATATATATATATATATATATATATATATATATAAATTATAAAAAAATAATATATCAATAAAAAAAAAATATAATATATACATATATATATATTCCAAATTTCATCAGTATACTTTTTTTTTTTTATATATTGACAAAAAAAAATATGTAGATATAATATGGATGGCGTAATAAACACTAGAAAAATATTTAAAAAATATATAATAATCAAATGTAGGCTAGATCCACATGATCAAATATTGTTTACATATAGACTGAGAACTTTATTAAAAAAATTTTGAAAACTTTTAATCGTTATGATATGTGCTACAACATTCTAATAAAAAATTATTACTTATTATTTTGTTAAAAACACACTCAACGTTAACCTTGAATATTTAACATTTTCAAAATTGCCGCCATTTTGCTCAAAAACTCTAATAACTTTTTTTGTTTTCAATAGTATTTTATGCAACAGTTGTATAAGTGGGTTCAAAAAATGAGTTAGATAAATAGATACGTTAAATAGAGACGCAATGAGCGTTTTTTGACTTAATTATACAACGTTGCATACAATACTTTTTCTACGACTAGGTTTTAACTTATAAAATACAAAATTAATCATAACCTGGAAACAAGGCAAATATGACGTTTGTCTGACAGTATGTGTCTATCTATGGTAAACTTTTTTTTAATTTAAAATATACTTAAATTAAAAATACTTTTTTATGTTGGCATCAATGAATTTAGTTCGGAAAGTTTTGTTTTTCTTTAAAACCGTAGGAATTTAATTGTTTGTTAAGTAGTTGGTAGTTGTGCATTTTTCCGTAAAGTTCAAATTGAGCGCTTAATCCTTGACCTAAGTTTGTGGCTGCTAGCAACTAGCAATAACGTAAAGTGACTATAACGACACTATTGCTGTTATGGGGAATAGAGTATAGACTTCTCTGAACTCGTATTATGTATGTTCTTATATTAGCGTTCGTGACCAAGTAAAAGACAGATAACAAACAGTACAGGAGTAGAAAAATACAATTTTGATACCGTTGGTCGCGTGAATACCTATCTAACGCAGTATCACCATCGTTATAAGTGCCGGCCGGCTCATTCACACACACCTGAGCCGGCTATAGGTAGCATTGTGTTAGGGTAGAGGAACAATTGGAGGGCAAGTGTGGTGCCAGCAGCCGCGCTGACAACTCCTCCTATATAACATACTAAAATTGTTGCGGCGGTAAAAAAAAAGCTCGTAGTTGCGTTCGTGCTGCGCGCTGTCGGTGCCAATACATACATTTGCCTTATATATGTAGTTCCGTACAAACTCATAAGCAATGAGCGGAATTCTTCATAGCAAAAATCAAACTGTCAGAGAGATTGACCTAACTGTTTTATCGACTTATCGATAAATATTTGTCACTTACAAAGAAACAAAGTTAAAGTAATGAAATCAGGCTTTTGGATATACATACAAACAAATTGTAATATGTGATGTGTGTATAAATTTTGTATTATTATAAGTCCGTAGATGTAAGTAGTCCACACTGTCAGATTAGGATAAGCCTGTAATGATAGTATTGTGATGTTTTAAATAAATAAAATAAAAATTTACGGTGTCCCCAATTAGCTGACCGCCACTGTATTTTAGTATAATAGAAGAGAATAAAACAGAAAATACTTTTATTTTAAATTTTCTATATGAAACTTATCATGAAAAATTAAAAACAAATAGGTATTGCTAAGAGTAGGTGACTAATCTTCATAACTAATATTCATTAAAAATAACAGAGTCGAAATTTCCAATTTTCCGTTAAAATAAAAAAGAACGACGTACACATGTTTACTTACAAAATGTCTCCTATCATTGACGCCAATCAATAAAAGTACAAGTAGAATATAATTAATTCATAATTTAAACGATACCGGTAATTAACGGTAACGGGTAAATCAATGTACAACCTTAACTAAATCAGCCTTTATGTAGGTTGACGTCATTTGCCTGTCATAGGCATGAAAAGTACGCTCCCTGCTAATGCGATATTATTCCGTAACATCGATAAGTCGATAAAACAGTTAGGTCAATGCCTCTGACATTTTGATTTTTGCTATGAAGAATTCCGCTCATTGCTCATAAGTAGATAGATATGTATGTATACATGAATAGTTCAAGAAAAACTGTATAGCGATCAGTTCAGTAGGAGCAAATAAGTATGTGCATAGACGGGGGTCCCTTGTCTACCACTA
>OX344814.1:15057500-15065000 GCA_947034925.1 Eudemis profundana | reverse complement strand
ATACCGTCAGACAGCCGGTCGGCGTACCGATACGGTCCAACCGCCGACAAAGGCGATCGGGCTCCCGTACGGCGCTTAGACCGACATCTAACGGGTCGCGATGCATTACTAAGGGAGAAGTGCACGCCGTCCGCGAACGTCGACGGACGCGACCCGTGTCGCGCGTGTACCGTGAGGCGACACGCAACATCGAGGCGCGCGCCCGTACGCCGCGGAATGACGATGAATCTCCCCGTTCGTTCATTCGAGTTTCGCAGGTTTACCCCTGAACGGTTTCACGTACTCTTGAACTCTCTCTTCAAAGTTCTTTTCAACTTTCCCTCACGGTACTTGTTCGCTATCGGTCTCGCGGTAATATTTAGCCTTAGATGGAGTTTACCACCCACTTAGGGCTGCACTCTCAAGCAACCCGACTCTGAGGAGTGTCCCTCTCGCCGCCACCCTCCGTCGCTACGGGCCTGGCACCCTCTACGGGAAAACGGCCCCGTTCAAGACGAACTTGGACAGGAGTCGCGACGACGAGAAAGCGGAACCTCCCGAACACCACATCTCCCGCGACCAGTGACGACCGCGGGATTCAGTGCTGGGCATTTTCCTGTTCGCTCGCCGCTACTAAGGAAATCCTGGTTAGTTTCTTTTCCTCCGCTTACTAATATGCTTAAATTCGGCGGGTGATCCTCCCTGATCTGAGGCCAACGATAAAAAATGGAGGCAGACACGATATCCGGTCAGCGCTACGACGACGCAAACGCAGCATTTGGATAGTGCTACGTGGACGGCGTCGATGCGCTCTTCGGACGTCGAGTCCGCCTACGTGTACACGCGTAGGCGTTTAATCATGTGTTCTCATATATGCTACGACGTGTTATGCGTTCACACCTATATAATAAATATCGGTACGATATCACCACACACAGTGTGTACGCGCGCACGTAGTAGATGTAATAAACACACACCACACACGCATACAAGGCACGACATACATAACATATGCCGTACACACATAATAATTAATATTTAAAAGGACGCATCAAGTGCGCGAGCACTCTCCACGAACCTTCATGAGCGCGTTAAAGTACACGCAATGTGATTATAATATAATATGTATTATATATTTATGCAGCCGGCCCTCAGACAGGAGTGGTCCTGGATGTGTCTCCACGGACCGCAATGTGCGTTCGAAATGTCGATGTTCAAATGTGTCCTGCAGTTCACACTATGACGCGCAGTTAACTGCGTTCTTCATCGACCCGCGAGCCAAGTGATCCACCGTCCAGGGTAATAGTTTAGTTTTATAATATAAAACAAAACAAATTTACCGCACATCAGATGAATTAAAATATATATATCATTACGAAAAATGAAAAACTCACCGCATATGATTTTCGATGAATCTCGACACGTGTGTGCAGACACGGTTGACGTTCGCGCGAGTGTACAACACACGCACAGATAGTGCGGGAGACGCTGTCGCGGCGCGGATTTCTACCGATCGAAGCCACCGCGCACCATGTCAGTGTTGTGTGTGTGCGTGTCTCACGCGACGCGAGATCTCGTTCGTATGTAATACGCGAGCGTAATACATATTATTAAAAAATCTCTCCCGTGTCTGTTGGTACAGTGTGAAGATGTCATCATTCTTTTGTTTTTTGCGTTTCGGTCGTTCGCATACACGAACAGCCGAGACGCGACTGTAACGGATTATATATTGTTATTATCACGTATAATATAATTAAAACATTATACACGAAAAACACGTTAATGATCCTTCCGCAGGTTCCCCTACGGAAACCTTGTTACGACTTTTACTTCCTCTAAATGATCAAGTTTGGTCAACTTCCCAGCAACGCCGACGGCCGTGAAGCCACCGCGTGTCGGTCCGAAGACCTCACTAAATCATTCAATCGGTAGTAGCGACGGGCGGTGTGTACAAAGGGCAGGGACGTAATCAACGCGAGCTTATGACTCGCGCTTACTAGGAATTCCTCGTTTATGGGGGATAATTGCAAACCCCAATCCCCAGCACGAAGGAGTTTCAACGGGTTGCCCGGGCCTCTAGGCCAAGGAGAACATGCTGATTCCTTCAGTGTAGCGCGCGTGCGGCCCAGGACATCTAAGGGCATCACAGACCTGTTATTGCTCAATCTCGTGCGGCTCGAAACCGCCGGTCCCTCTAAGAAGAATTTTAATACGTCGCCAGTGAGTTGCGCGACCGCGAACGGCCGCGCGCACCTAAATGACGACGCCTATTTAGCAGGCTAGAGTCTCGTTCGTTACCGGAATTAACCAGACAAATCGCTCCACCAACTAAGAACGGCCATGCACCACCACCCACCGAATCAAGAAAGAGCTGTTAATCTGTCAATCCTTCCGGTGTCCGGGCCTGGTGAGATTTCCCGTGTTGAGTCAAATTAAGCCGCAGGCTCCACTCCTGGTGGTGCCCTTCCGTCAATTCCTTTAAGTTTCAGCTTTGCAACCATACTCCCCCCGGAGTCCAAAATCTTTGGTTTCCCGGAAGCTGCCCGCCGAGCCATTGTAGTAACGTCGGCGGATCGCTAGATGACATATTTACGGTTAGAACTAGGGCGGTATCTAATCGCCTTCGAACCTCTAACTTTCGTTCTTGATTGATGAAAACACCTTTGGCAAATGCTTTCGCTGATGTTCGTCTTGCGACGATCCAAGAATTTCACCTCTAACGTCGCAATACGAATGCCCCCAGTTATCCCTATTAATCATTACCTCGGAGTTCTGAAAACCAACAAAATAGAACCGAGATCATATTCTATTATTCCATGCACGAAATATTCAAGCAGCATTTTGAGCCCGCTTTGAGCACTCTAATTTGTTCAAAGTAAAATTGTCGGCCCACCTCGACACTCACTGAAGAGCATCGCGATAGGATTTTTATATTGAACCGTAGTTTTACCCACGATTCACCGACGATATGCTCCGCAAACGTGTCAGTATCGCCGCGGAAGCGGCGCACCGACAGCGCGCAGCACAAATGCAACTACGAGCTTTTTAACCGCAACAATTTTAGTATACGCTATTGGAGCTGGAGTTACCGCGGCTGCTGGCACCAGACTTGCCCTCCAATTGTTCCTCGTTAAAATATTTAAAGTGTACTCATTCCGATTACGAGGCCTCGTAAGAGTCCCGTATCGTTATTTTTCGTCACTACCTCCCCGTGCCGGGAGTGGGTAATTTGCGCGCCTGCTGCCTTCCTTGGATGTGGTAGCCGTTTCTCAGGCTCCCTCTCCGGAATCGAACCCTGATTCCCCGTTACCCGTGACAACCATGGTAGTCGCAGAAACTACCATCGAAAGTTGATAAGGCAGACATTTGAAAGATGCGTCGCCGGTACTGGACCGTGCGATCTGCAAAAGTTATCCAGATTCATCAAAATGTTACGACTTCGGACGCGAGGCCCTCCGCCGATTGGTTTTGATCTAATAAAAGCACTCATCCCATCACTGGTCAGAGTTCTGATTGCATGTATTAGCTCTAGAATTACCACAGTTATCCAAGTAACTGAGTAAGATCTAAGGAACCAAAACTGATATATTGAGCCATTCGCGGTATCGCCTTAATACGGCTTGCACTGAGACATGCATGGCTTAATCTTTGAGACAAGCATATAACTACTGGCAGGATCAACCAGGGAGCTGCTGCTGTTTCGCAATATAAAATTGACAAAACACTAGCGGCACACCAACCCCGTTGGGGTGGATAGACACAAGCCGAGTACGACGCGCGCCGTTCGAATAAACCGAATCCGGCGTGGCGTATCGCGTATTGTGTGCGTTTATTTATATGTATAATGTGCACAAAAAAAATAATTAATGTGACATCATCATTATTAGTGCGGTTCAACACGATAAAAGCGTGTTTCATCGCACCCATATCGAACGTTCTTCCACGACCAGACACAAATCTCACTATACGTCCCGGTGGGACGTTTAGAATCATCTTACAAGGTCGTTTACGTTAAGAATTACATCGAGCGCCCGGCGATTGAGAGCTCGTTGAACCCACAACCAGTACCGTCGAAAGCTCCCCCGCTGCTATATCTACGTCTTATACAAATAACAACGTAATATAATCAGGGGAGGAGGGGGTTTTCCGACGGTTAAATTGTTGTGGATTTCATGTGAATCCGGCGGGACAGTATAAAACTATACCCGGACCGGACCGCGCGCCACAATTAGGAAAATGCGGTTTTCTCGTACATGTCACGACCACAGTCCAATCGTGAACCAATATCGCGAACTAGCCGTAGGTAGCGACATGAACAAGTTTACACACATAATCCAATAGTGGGCGGCACTAGGGTTTAAACAAAGTCCCGTTTGTAACGCAATTCGAGGTCGCAGTATATATATACAGCGTGCGTGTTAACCAGGAACAAAGTGCAGAAATAAATAAGTGAACATATCTTCGACGTGCAGCAGTTTTATATTATATGTATAAACAAATGTCAATGGATATTCAATCATAATAAGGAGACTGCGCGCGCGCTCATCACGCAGAAGCAGGGGCGCGGCGCGCCGTCACACTTAACAATAATCAAATACCACCCAGACAAGAACGTTGGTCTCGTTTATACTATAAAACCGCTCGCGATCAAATTCACTATTTAAACGGTTCAATCATCAAATGACGACTGGATTGAGTTTGTAAGGGAAAAAAAATTTACTCCTCTTTCCCTCGCATCTCATCAATCGTCAGATGCTAGAGTGGATCAGCGCCGCGATATGTGAACGCGTTTGCGGCCCGAGCTGCAAGAATAAAATATATACATACATATATATAAATATATATATATATATATATATATATAAATTATAAAAAAATAATATATCAATAAAAAAAATATATACATATATATATATATATATATATATATATATATGTATATATTCCAAATTTCATCAGTATACTTTTTTTTATATATTGACAAAAAAAAATATGTAGATATAAGCTGCAAGAATAAAATATATACATATACATATATATATATATATATATATATATATATATAAATTATAAAAAAATAATATATCAATAAAAAAAAAATATAATATATACATATATATATATTCCAAATTTCATCAGTATACTTTTTTTTTTTTATATATTGACAAAAAAAAATATGTAGATATAATATGGATGGCGTAATAAACACTAGAAAAATATTTAAAAAATATATAATAATCAAATGTAGGCTAGATCCACATGATCAAATATTGTTTACATATAGACTGAGAACTTTATTAAAAAAATTTTGAAAACTTTTAATCGTTATGATATGTGCTACAACATTCTAATAAAAAATTATTACTTATTATTTTGTTAAAAACACACTCAACGTTAACCTTGAATATTTAACATTTTCAAAATTGCCGCCATTTTGCTCAAAAACTCTAATAACTTTTTTTGTTTTCAATAGTATTTTATGCAACAGTTGTATAAGTGGGTTCAAAAAATGAGTTAGATAAATAGATACGTTAAATAGAGACGCAATGAGCGTTTTTTGACTTAATTATACAACGTTGCATACAATACTTTTTCTACGACTAGGTTTTAACTTATAAAATACAAAATTAATCATAACCTGGAAACAAGGCAAATATGACGTTTGTCTGACAGTATGTGTCTATCTATGGTAAACTTTTTTTTAATTTAAAATATACTTAAATTAAAAATACTTTTTTATGTTGGCATCAATGAATTTAGTTCGGAAAGTTTTGTTTTTCTTTAAAACCGTAGGAATTTAATTGTTTGTTAAGTAGTTGGTAGTTGTGCATTTTTCCGTAAAGTTCAAATTGAGCGCTTAATCCTTGACCTAAGTTTGTGGCTGCTAGCAATAACGTAAAGTGACTATAACGACACTATTGCTGTTATGGGGAATAGAGTATAGACTTCTCTGAACTCGTATTATGTATGTTCTTATATTAGCGTTCGTGACCAAGTAAAAGACAGATAACAAACAGTACAGGAGTAGAAAAATACAATTTTGATACCGTTGGTCGCGTGAATACCTATCTAACGCAGTTTCACCATCGTTATAAGTGCCGGCCGGCTCATTCACACACACCTGAGCCGGCTATAGGTAGCATTGTGTTAGGGTAGAGGAACAATTGGAGGGCAAGTGTGGTGCCAGCAGCCGCGCTGACAACTCCTCCTATATAACATACTAAAATTGTTGCGGCGGTAAAAAAAAAGCTCGTAGTTGCGTTCGTGCTGCGCGCTGTCGGTGCCAATACATACATTTGCCTTATATATGTAGTTCCGTACAAACTCATAAGCAATGAGCGGAATTCTTCATAGCAAAAATCAAACTGTCAGAGAGATTGACCTAACTGTTTTATCGACTTATCGATAAATATTTGTCACTTACAAAGAAACAAAGTTAAAGTAATGAAATCAGGCTTTTGGATATACATACAAACAAATTGTAATATGTGATGTGTGTATAAATTTTGTATTATTATAAGTCCGTAGATGTAAGTAGTCCACACTGTCAGATTAGGATAAGCCTGTAATGATAGTATTGTGATGTTTTAAATAAATAAAATAAAAATTTACGGTGTCCCCAATTAGCTGACCGCCACTGTATTTTAGTATAATAGAAGAGAATAAAACAGAAAATACTTTTATTTTAAATTTTCTATATGAAACTTATCATGAAAAATTAAAAACAAATAGGTATTGCTAAGAGTAGGTGACTAATCTTCATAACTAATATTCATTAAAAATAACAGAGTCGAAATTTCCAATTTTCCGTTAAAATAAAAAAGAACGACGTACACATGTTTACTTACAAAATGTCTCCTATCATTGACGCCAATCAATAAAAGTACAAGTAGAATATAATTAATTCATAATTTAAACGATACCGGTAATTAACGGTAACGGGTAAATCAATGTACAACCTCAACTAAATCAGCCTTTATGTAGGTTGACGTCATTTGCCTGTCATAGGCATGAAAAGTACGCTCCCTGCTAATGCGATATTATTCCGTAACATCGATAAGTCGATAAAACAGTTAGGTCAATGCCTCTGACAGTTTGATTTTTGCTATGAAGAATTCCGCTCATTGCTCATAAGTAGATAGATATGTATGTATACATGAATAGTTCAAGAAAAACTGTATAGCGATCAGTTCAGTAGGAGCAAATAAGTATGTGCATAGACGGGGGTCCCTTGTCTACCACTACACTGATACGAAACTGTAAAAAAAAATAATATATGTATTCGTGTATTTAATTGATGATTATTTTTGAAGAGCGTCGCGATATAGATAGATAAATATAAGGCGGTATATTTGTGTTCATGTATTTGAGAAACGAGAACAGAACTTCCACTATGAGCAATATTGGATGAAAGTGGGGTGTAAACTGTTCATGCTGTTCCTGCTCCTTTTTCTACAATTCTACTTGAAATTAGTAGTACAATAGAGGGAGGTAATAATCAAAATCTTATATTATTTATTC
>OX344814.1:15042500-15047500 GCA_947034925.1 Eudemis profundana | reverse complement strand
CCAATCCCCAGCACGAAGGAGTTTCAACGGGTTGCCCGGGCCTCTAGGCCAAGGAGAACATGCTGATTCCTTCAGTGTAGCGCGCGTGCGGCCCAGGACATCTAAGGGCATCACAGACCTGTTATTGCTCAATCTCGTGCGGCTCGAAACCGCCGGTCCCTCTAAGAAGAATTTTAATACGTCGCCAGTGAGTTGCGCGACCGCGAACGGCCGCGCGCACCTAAATGACGACGCCTATTTAGCAGGCTAGAGTCTCGTTCGTTACCGGAATTAACCAGACAAATCGCTCCACCAACTAAGAACGGCCATGCACCACCACCCACCGAATCAAGAAAGAGCTGTTAATCTGTCAATCCTTCCGGTGTCCGGGCCTGGTGAGATTTCCCGTGTTGAGTCAAATTAAGCCGCAGGCTCCACTCCTGGTGGTGCCCTTCCGTCAATTCCTTTAAGTTTCAGCTTTGCAACCATACTCCCCCCGGAGTCCAAAATCTTTGGTTTCCCGGAAGCTGCCCGCCGAGCCATTGTAGTAACGTCGGCGGATCGCTAGATGACATATTTACGGTTAGAACTAGGGCGGTATCTAATCGCCTTCGAACCTCTAACTTTCGTTCTTGATTGATGAAAACACCTTTGGCAAATGCTTTCGCTGATGTTCGTCTTGCGACGATCCAAGAATTTCACCTCTAACGTCGCAATACGAATGCCCCCAGTTATCCCTATTAATCATTACCTCGGAGTTCTGAAAACCAACAAAATAGAACCGAGATCATATTCTATTATTCCATGCACGAAATATTCAAGCAGCATTTTGAGCCCGCTTTGAGCACTCTAATTTGTTCAAAGTAAAATTGTCGGCCCACCTCGACACTCACTGAAGAGCATCGCGATAGGATTTTTATATTGAACCGTAGTTTTACCCACGATTCACCGACGATATGCTCCGCAAACGTGTCAGTATCGCCGCGGAAGCGGCGCACCGACAGCGCGCAGCACAAATGCAACTACGAGCTTTTTAACCGCAACAATTTTAGTATACGCTATTGGAGCTGGAGTTACCGCGGCTGCTGGCACCAGACTTGCCCTCCAATTGTTCCTCGTTAAAATATTTAAAGTGTACTCATTCCGATTACGAGGCCTCGTAAGAGTCCCGTATCGTTATTTTTCGTCACTACCTCCCCGTGCCGGGAGTGGGTAATTTGCGCGCCTGCTGCCTTCCTTGGATGTGGTAGCCGTTTCTCAGGCTCCCTCTCCGGAATCGAACCCTGATTCCCCGTTACCCGTGACAACCATGGTAGTCGCAGAAACTACCATCGAAAGTTGATAAGGCAGACATTTGAAAGATGCGTCGCCGGTACTGGACCGTGCGATCTGCAAAAGTTATCCAGATTCATCAAAATGTTACGACTTCGGACGCGAGGCCCTCCGCCGATTGGTTTTGATCTAATAAAAGCACTCATCCCATCACTGGTCAGAGTTCTGATTGCATGTATTAGCTCTAGAATTACCACAGTTATCCAAGTAACTGAGTAAGATCTAAGGAACCAAAACTGATATATTGAGCCATTCGCGGTATCGCCTTAATACGGCTTGCACTGAGACATGCATGGCTTAATCTTTGAGACAAGCATATAACTACTGGCAGGATCAACCAGGGAGCTGCTGCTGTTTCGCAATATAAAATTGACAAAACACTAGCGGCACACCAACCCCGTTGGGGTGGATAGACACAAGCCGAGTACGACGCGCGCCGTTCGAATAAACCGAATCCGGCGTGGCGTATCGCGTATTGTGTGCGTTTATTTATATGTATAATGTGCACAAAAAAAATAATTAATGTGACATCATCATTATTAGTGCGGTTCAACACGATAAAAGCGTGTTTCATCGCACCCATATCGAACGTTCTTCCACGACCAGACACAAATCTCACTATACGTCCCGGTGGGACGTTTAGAATCATCTTACAAGGTCGTTTACGTTAAGAATTACATCGAGCGCCCGGCGATTGAGAGCTCGTTGAACCCACAACCAGTACCGTCGAAAGCTCCCCCGCTGCTATATCTACGTCTTATACAAATAACAACGTAATATAATCAGGGGAGGAGGGGGTTTTCCGACGGTTAAATTGTTGTGGATTTCATGTGAATCCGGCGGGACAGTATAAAACTATACCCGGACCGGACCGCGCGCCACAATTAGGAAAATGCGGTTTTCTCGTACATGTCACGACCACAGTCCAATCGTGAACCAATATCGCGAACTAGCCGTAGGTAGCGACATGAACAAGTTTACACACATAATCCAATAGTGGGCGGCACTAGGGTTTAAACAAAGTCCCGTTTGTAACGCAATTCGAGGTCGCAGTATATATATACAGCGTGCGTGTTAACCAGGAACAAAGTGCAGAAATAAATAAGTGAACATATCTTCGACGTGCAGCAGTTTTATATTATATGTATAAACAAATGTCAATGGATATTCAATCATAATAAGGAGACTGCGCGCGCGCTCATCACGCAGAAGCAGGGGCGCGGCGCGCCGTCACACTTAACAATAATCAAATACCACCCAGACAAGAACGTTGGTCTCGTTTATACTATAAAACCGCTCGCGATCAAATTCACTATTTAAACGGTTCAATCATCAAATGACGACTGGATTGAGTTTGTAAGGGAAAAAAAATTTACTCCTCTTTCCCTCGCATCTCATCAATCGTCAGATGCTAGAGTGGATCAGCGCCGCGATATGTGAACGCGTTTGCGGCCCGAGCTGCAAGAATAAAATATATACATACATATATATAAATATATATATATATATATATATATATAATTATAAAAAAATAATATATCAATAAAAAAAATATATACATATATATATATATATATATATATATATATATATGTATATATTCCAAATTTCATCAGTATACTTTTTTTTATATATTGACAAAAAAAAATATGTAGATATAAGCTGCAAGAATAAAATATATACATATACATATATATATATATATATATATATATATATATAAATTATAAAAAAATAATATATCAATAAAAAAAAAATATAATATATACATATATATATATTCCAAATTTCATCAGTATACTTTTTTTTTTTTATATATTGACAAAAAAAAATATGTAGATATAATATGGATGGCGTAATAAACACTAGAAAAATATTTAAAAAATATATAATAATCAAATGTAGGCTAGATCCACATGATCAAATATTGTTTACATATAGACTGAGAACTTTATTAAAAAAATTTTGAAAACTTTTAATCGTTATGATATGTGCTACAACATTCTAATAAAAAATTATTACTTATTATTTTGTTAAAAACACACTCAACGTTAACCTTGAATATTTAACATTTTCAAAATTGCCGCCATTTTGCTCAAAAACTCTAATAACTTTTTTTGTTTTCAATAGTATTTTATGCAACAGTTGTATAAGTGGGTTCAAAAAATGAGTTAGATAAATAGATACGTTAAATAGAGACGCAATGAGCGTTTTTTGACTTAATTATACAACGTTGCATACAATACTTTTTCTACGACTAGGTTTTAACTTATAAAATACAAAATTAATCATAACCTGGAAACAAGGCAAATATGACGTTTGTCTGACAGTATGTGTCTATCTATGGTAAACTTTTTTTTAATTTAAAATATACTTAAATTAAAAATACTTTTTTATGTTGGCATCAATGAATTTAGTTCGGAAAGTTTTGTTTTTCTTTAAAACCGTAGGAATTTAATTGTTTGTTAAGTAGTTGGTAGTTGTGCATTTTTCCGTAAAGTTCAAATTGAGCGCTTAATCCTTGACCTAAGTTTGTGGCTGCTAGCAATAACGTAAAGTGACTATAACGACACTATTGCTGTTATGGGGAATAGAGTATAGACTTCTCTGAACTCGTATTATGTATGTTCTTATATTAGCGTTCGTGACCAAGTAAAAGACAGATAACAAACAGTACAGGAGTAGAAAAATACAATTTTGATACCGTTGGTCGCGTGAATACCTATCTAACGCAGTTTCACCATCGTTATAAGTGCCGGCCGGCTCATTCACACACACCTGAGCCGGCTATAGGTAGCATTGTGTTAGGGTAGAGGAACAATTGGAGGGCAAGTGTGGTGCCAGCAGCCGCGCTGACAACTCCTCCTATATAACATACTAAAATTGTTGCGGCGGTAAAAAAAAAGCTCGTAGTTGCGTTCGTGCTGCGCGCTGTCGGTGCCAATACATACATTTGCCTTATATATGTAGTTCCGTACAAACTCATAAGCAATGAGCGGAATTCTTCATAGCAAAAATCAAACTGTCAGAGAGATTGACCTAACTGTTTTATCGACTTATCGATAAATATTTGTCACTTACAAAGAAACAAAGTTAAAGTAATGAAATCAGGCTTTTGGATATACATACAAACAAATTGTAATATGTGATGTGTGTATAAATTTTGTATTATTATAAGTCCGTAGATGTAAGTAGTCCACACTGTCAGATTAGGATAAGCCTGTAATGATAGTATTGTGATGTTTTAAATAAATAAAATAAAAATTTACGGTGTCCCCAATTAGCTGACCGCCACTGTATTTTAGTATAATAGAAGAGAATAAAACAGAAAATACTTTTATTTTAAATTTTCTATATGAAACTTATCATGAAAAATTAAAAACAAATAGGTATTGCTAAGAGTAGGTGACTAATCTTCATAACTAATATTCATTAAAAATAACAGAGTCGAAATTTCCAATTTTCCGTTAAAATAAAAAAGAACGACGTACACATGTTTACTTACAAAATGTCTCCTATCATTGACGCCAATCAATAAAAGTACAAGTAGAATATAATTAATTCATAATTTAAACGATACCGGTAATTAACGGTAACGGGTAAATCAATGTACAACCTTAACTAAATCAGCCTTTATGTAGGTTGACGTCATTTGCCTGTCATAGGCATGAAAAGTACGCTCCCTGCTA
>OX344814.1:15030000-15035000 GCA_947034925.1 Eudemis profundana | reverse complement strand
CCCACGATTCACCGACGATATGCTCCGCAAACGTGTCAGTATCGCCGCGGAAGCGGCGCACCGACAGCGCGCAGCACAAATGCAACTACGAGCTTTTTAACCGCAACAATTTTAGTATACGCTATTGGAGCTGGAGTTACCGCGGCTGCTGGCACCAGACTTGCCCTCCAATTGTTCCTCGTTAAAATATTTAAAGTGTACTCATTCCGATTACGAGGCCTCGTAAGAGTCCCGTATCGTTATTTTTCGTCACTACCTCCCCGTGCCGGGAGTGGGTAATTTGCGCGCCTGCTGCCTTCCTTGGATGTGGTAGCCGTTTCTCAGGCTCCCTCTCCGGAATCGAACCCTGATTCCCCGTTACCCGTGACAACCATGGTAGTCGCAGAAACTACCATCGAAAGTTGATAAGGCAGACATTTGAAAGATGCGTCGCCGGTACTGGACCGTGCGATCTGCAAAAGTTATCCAGATTCATCAAAATGTTACGACTTCGGACGCGAGGCCCTCCGCCGATTGGTTTTGATCTAATAAAAGCACTCATCCCATCACTGGTCAGAGTTCTGATTGCATGTATTAGCTCTAGAATTACCACAGTTATCCAAGTAACTGAGTAAGATCTAAGGAACCAAAACTGATATATTGAGCCATTCGCGGTATCGCCTTAATACGGCTTGCACTGAGACATGCATGGCTTAATCTTTGAGACAAGCATATAACTACTGGCAGGATCAACCAGGGAGCTGCTGCTGTTTCGCAATATAAAATTGACAAAACACTAGCGGCACACCAACCCCGTTGGGGTGGATAGACACAAGCCGAGTACGACGCGCGCCGTTCGAATAAACCGAATCCGGCGTGGCGTATCGCGTATTGTGTGCGTTTATTTATATGTATAATGTGCACAAAAAAAATAATTAATGTGACATCATCATTATTAGTGCGGTTCAACACGATAAAAGCGTGTTTCATCGCACCCATATCGAACGTTCTTCCACGACCAGACACAAATCTCACTATACGTCCCGGTGGGACGTTTAGAATCATCTTACAAGGTCGTTTACGTTAAGAATTACATCGAGCGCCCGGCGATTGAGAGCTCGTTGAACCCACAACCAGTACCGTCGAAAGCTCCCCCGCTGCTATATCTACGTCTTATACAAATAACAACGTAATATAATCAGGGGAGGAGGGGGTTTTCCGACGGTTAAATTGTTGTGGATTTCATGTGAATCCGGCGGGACAGTATAAAACTATACCCGGACCGGACCGCGCGCCACAATTAGGAAAATGCGGTTTTCTCGTACATGTCACGACCACAGTCCAATCGTGAACCAATATCGCGAACTAGCCGTAGGTAGCGACATGAACAAGTTTACACACATAATCCAATAGTGGGCGGCACTAGGGTTTAAACAAAGTCCCGTTTGTAACGCAATTCGAGGTCGCAGTATATATATACAGCGTGCGTGTTAACCAGGAACAAAGTGCAGAAATAAATAAGTGAACATATCTTCGACGTGCAGCAGTTTTATATTATATGTATAAACAAATGTCAATGGATATTCAATCATAATAAGGAGACTGCGCGCGCGCTCATCACGCAGAAGCAGGGGCGCGGCGCGCCGTCACACTTAACAATAATCAAATACCACCCAGACAAGAACGTTGGTCTCGTTTATACTATAAAACCGCTCGCGATCAAATTCACTATTTAAACGGTTCAATCATCAAATGACGACTGGATTGAGTTTGTAAGGGAAAAAAAATTTACTCCTCTTTCCCTCGCATCTCATCAATCGTCAGATGCTAGAGTGGATCAGCGCCGCGATATGTGAACGCGTTTGCGGCCCGAGCTGCAAGAATAAAATATATACATACATATATATAAATATATATATATATATATATATATATAAATTATAAAAAAATAATATATCAATAAAAAAAATATATACATATATATATATATATATATATATATATATATATGTATATATTCCAAATTTCATCAGTATACTTTTTTTTATATATTGACAAAAAAAAATATGTAGATATAAGCTGCAAGAATAAAATATATACATATACATATATATATATATATATATATATATATATATAAATTATAAAAAAATAATATATCAATAAAAAAAAAATATAATATATACATATATATATATTCCAAATTTCATCAGTATACTTTTTTTTTTTTATATATTGACAAAAAAAAATATGTAGATATAATATGGATGGCGTAATAAACACTAGAAAAATATTTAAAAAATATATAATAATCAAATGTAGGCTAGATCCACATGATCAAATATTGTTTACATATAGACTGAGAACTTTATTAAAAAAATTTTGAAAACTTTTAATCGTTATGATATGTGCTACAACATTCTAATAAAAAATTATTACTTATTATTTTGTTAAAAACACACTCAACGTTAACCTTGAATATTTAACATTTTCAAAATTGCCGCCATTTTGCTCAAAAACTCTAATAACTTTTTTTGTTTTCAATAGTATTTTATGCAACAGTTGTATAAGTGGGTTCAAAAAATGAGTTAGATAAATAGATACGTTAAATAGAGACGCAATGAGCGTTTTTTGACTTAATTATACAACGTTGCATACAATACTTTTTCTACGACTAGGTTTTAACTTATAAAATACAAAATTAATCATAACCTGGAAACAAGGCAAATATGACGTTTGTCTGACAGTATGTGTCTATCTATGGTAAACTTTTTTTTAATTTAAAATATACTTAAATTAAAAATACTTTTTTATGTTGGCATCAATGAATTTAGTTCGGAAAGTTTTGTTTTTCTTTAAAACCGTAGGAATTTAATTGTTTGTTAAGTAGTTGGTAGTTGTGCATTTTTCCGTAAAGTTCAAATTGAGCGCTTAATCCTTGACCTAAGTTTGTGGCTGCTAGCAATAACGTAAAGTGACTATAACGACACTATTGCTGTTATGGGGAATAGAGTATAGACTTCTCTGAACTCGTATTATGTATGTTCTTATATTAGCGTTCGTGACCAAGTAAAAGACAGATAACAAACAGTACAGGAGTAGAAAAATACAATTTTGATACCGTTGGTCGCGTGAATACCTATCTAACGCAGTTTCACCATCGTTATAAGTGCCGGCCGGCTCATTCACACACACCTGAGCCGGCTATAGGTAGCATTGTGTTAGGGTAGAGGAACAATTGGAGGGCAAGTGTGGTGCCAGCAGCCGCGCTGACAACTCCTCCTATATAACATACTAAAATTGTTGCGGCGGTAAAAAAAAAGCTCGTAGTTGCGTTCGTGCTGCGCGCTGTCGGTGCCAATACATACATTTGCCTTATATATGTAGTTCCGTACAAACTCATAAGCAATGAGCGGAATTCTTCATAGCAAAAATCAAACTGTCAGAGAGATTGACCTAACTGTTTTATCGACTTATCGATAAATATTTGTCACTTACAAAGAAACAAAGTTAAAGTAATGAAATCAGGCTTTTGGATATACATACAAACAAATTGTAATATGTGATGTGTGTATAAATTTTGTATTATTATAAGTCCGTAGATGTAAGTAGTCCACACTGTCAGATTAGGATAAGCCTGTAATGATAGTATTGTGATGTTTTAAATAAATAAAATAAAAATTTACGGTGTCCCCAATTAGCTGACCGCCACTGTATTTTAGTATAATAGAAGAGAATAAAACAGAAAATACTTTTATTTTAAATTTTCTATATGAAACTTATCATGAAAAATTAAAAACAAATAGGTATTGCTAAGAGTAGGTGACTAATCTTCATAACTAATATTCATTAAAAATAACAGAGTCGAAATTTCCAATTTTCCGTTAAAATAAAAAAGAACGACGTACACATGTTTACTTACAAAATGTCTCCTATCATTGACGCCAATCAATAAAAGTACAAGTAGAATATAATTAATTCATAATTTAAACGATACCGGTAATTAACGGTAACGGGTAAATCAATGTACAACCTTAACTAAATCAGCCTTTATGTAGGTTGACGTCATTTGCCTGTCATAGGCATGAAAAGTACGCTCCCTGCTAATGCGATATTATTCCGTAACATCGATAAGTCGATAAAACAGTTAGGTCAATGCCTCTGACATTTTGATTTTTGCTATGAAGAATTCCGCTCATTGCTCATAAGTAGATAGATATGTATGTATACATGAATAGTTCAAGAAAAACTGTATAGCGATCAGTTCAGTAGGAGCAAATAAGTATGTGCATAGACGGGGGTCCCTTGTCTACCACTACACTGATACGAAACTGTAAAAAAAAATAATATATGTATTCGTGTATTTAATTGATGATTATTTTTGAAGAGCGTCGCGATATAGATAGATAAATATAAGGCGGTATATTTGTGTTCATGTATTTGAGAAACGAGAACAGAACTTCCACTATGAGCAATATTGGATGAAAGTGGGGTGTAAACTGTTCATGCTGTTCCTGCTCCTTTTTCTACAATTCTACTTGAAATTAGTAGTACAATAGAGGGAGGTAATAATCAAAATCTTATATTATTTATTCGCGGGAAAGCCATATCTGGTGCTCCTAATATTAAAGGTACTACTAATCAATTATAATAAAAGCATGTGCAGTAACGATAGTATTATAAATTTGGTCATCTCCAATTAAAGAACCTGGATTACCTAATTCAGCTCGAATTAATAATAATCTTAAAGAAGTTCCTACTAATACCAGCTCAAATACCAAAAATAAAATATATCGTTCCAATATTATTACAAAATGGTATAGCGATCAGTTCAGTATGTGCATAGATGGGGGTCCCTTGTCTACCACTCTGGTATGGAACTCTAAAAAAAAAATATATATATATATATATATATATATATGTATTCGTGTATTTAATAATTATTCTAAGTCAAATTGTCGGCCCACCTCGACACCCCACCGAAGAGCATCGCGATATAGATAGACAAATAAATATAAGGC
>OX344814.1:15020000-15025000 GCA_947034925.1 Eudemis profundana | reverse complement strand
TATATCATTACGAAAAATGAAAAACTCACCGCATATGATTTTCGATGAATCTCGACACGTGTGTGCAGACACGGTTGACGTTCGCGCGAGTGTACAACACACGCACAGATAGTGCGGGAGACGCTGTCGCGGCGCGGATTTCTACCGATCGAAGCCACCGCGCACCATGTCAGTGTTGTGTGTGTGCGTGTCTCACGCGACGCGAGATCTCGTTCGTATGTAATACGCGAGCGTAATACATATTATTAAAAAATCTCTCCCGTGTCTGTTGGTACAGTGTGAAGATGTCATCATTCTTTTGTTTTTTGCGTTTCGGTCGTTCGCATACACGAACAGCCGAGACGCGACTGTAACGGATTATATATTGTTATTATCACGTATAATATAATTAAAACATTATACACGAAAAACACGTTAATGATCCTTCCGCAGGTTCCCCTACGGAAACCTTGTTACGACTTTTACTTCCTCTAAATGATCAAGTTTGGTCAACTTCCCAGCAACGCCGACGGCCGTGAAGCCACCGCGTGTCGGTCCGAAGACCTCACTAAATCATTCAATCGGTAGTAGCGACGGGCGGTGTGTACAAAGGGCAGGGACGTAATCAACGCGAGCTTATGACTCGCGCTTACTAGGAATTCCTCGTTTATGGGGGATAATTGCAAACCCCAATCCCCAGCACGAAGGAGTTTCAACGGGTTGCCCGGGCCTCTAGGCCAAGGAGAACATGCTGATTCCTTCAGTGTAGCGCGCGTGCGGCCCAGGACATCTAAGGGCATCACAGACCTGTTATTGCTCAATCTCGTGCGGCTCGAAACCGCCGGTCCCTCTAAGAAGAATTTTAATACGTCGCCAGTGAGTTGCGCGACCGCGAACGGCCGCGCGCACCTAAATGACGACGCCTATTTAGCAGGCTAGAGTCTCGTTCGTTACCGGAATTAACCAGACAAATCGCTCCACCAACTAAGAACGGCCATGCACCACCACCCACCGAATCAAGAAAGAGCTGTTAATCTGTCAATCCTTCCGGTGTCCGGGCCTGGTGAGATTTCCCGTGTTGAGTCAAATTAAGCCGCAGGCTCCACTCCTGGTGGTGCCCTTCCGTCAATTCCTTTAAGTTTCAGCTTTGCAACCATACTCCCCCCGGAGTCCAAAATCTTTGGTTTCCCGGAAGCTGCCCGCCGAGCCATTGTAGTAACGTCGGCGGATCGCTAGATGACATATTTACGGTTAGAACTAGGGCGGTATCTAATCGCCTTCGAACCTCTAACTTTCGTTCTTGATTGATGAAAACACCTTTGGCAAATGCTTTCGCTGATGTTCGTCTTGCGACGATCCAAGAATTTCACCTCTAACGTCGCAATACGAATGCCCCCAGTTATCCCTATTAATCATTACCTCGGAGTTCTGAAAACCAACAAAATAGAACCGAGATCATATTCTATTATTCCATGCACGAAATATTCAAGCAGCATTTTGAGCCCGCTTTGAGCACTCTAATTTGTTCAAAGTAAAATTGTCGGCCCACCTCGACACTCACTGAAGAGCATCGCGATAGGATTTTTATATTGAACCGTAGTTTTACCCACGATTCACCGACGATATGCTCCGCAAACGTGTCAGTATCGCCGCGGAAGCGGCGCACCGACAGCGCGCAGCACAAATGCAACTACGAGCTTTTTAACCGCAACAATTTTAGTATACGCTATTGGAGCTGGAGTTACCGCGGCTGCTGGCACCAGACTTGCCCTCCAATTGTTCCTCGTTAAAATATTTAAAGTGTACTCATTCCGATTACGAGGCCTCGTAAGAGTCCCGTATCGTTATTTTTCGTCACTACCTCCCCGTGCCGGGAGTGGGTAATTTGCGCGCCTGCTGCCTTCCTTGGATGTGGTAGCCGTTTCTCAGGCTCCCTCTCCGGAATCGAACCCTGATTCCCCGTTACCCGTGACAACCATGGTAGTCGCAGAAACTACCATCGAAAGTTGATAAGGCAGACATTTGAAAGATGCGTCGCCGGTACTGGACCGTGCGATCTGCAAAAGTTATCCAGATTCATCAAAATGTTACGACTTCGGACGCGAGGCCCTCCGCCGATTGGTTTTGATCTAATAAAAGCACTCATCCCATCACTGGTCAGAGTTCTGATTGCATGTATTAGCTCTAGAATTACCACAGTTATCCAAGTAACTGAGTAAGATCTAAGGAACCAAAACTGATATATTGAGCCATTCGCGGTATCGCCTTAATACGGCTTGCACTGAGACATGCATGGCTTAATCTTTGAGACAAGCATATAACTACTGGCAGGATCAACCAGGGAGCTGCTGCTGTTTCGCAATATAAAATTGACAAAACACTAGCGGCACACCAACCCCGTTGGGGTGGATAGACACAAGCCGAGTACGACGCGCGCCGTTCGAATAAACCGAATCCGGCGTGGCGTATCGCGTATTGTGTGCGTTTATTTATATGTATAATGTGCACAAAAAAAATAATTAATGTGACATCATCATTATTAGTGCGGTTCAACACGATAAAAGCGTGTTTCATCGCACCCATATCGAACGTTCTTCCACGACCAGACACAAATCTCACTATACGTCCCGGTGGGACGTTTAGAATCATCTTACAAGGTCGTTTACGTTAAGAATTACATCGAGCGCCCGGCGATTGAGAGCTCGTTGAACCCACAACCAGTACCGTCGAAAGCTCCCCCGCTGCTATATCTACGTCTTATACAAATAACAACGTAATATAATCAGGGGAGGAGGGGGTTTTCCGACGGTTAAATTGTTGTGGATTTCATGTGAATCCGGCGGGACAGTATAAAACTATACCCGGACCGGACCGCGCGCCACAATTAGGAAAATGCGGTTTTCTCGTACATGTCACGACCACAGTCCAATCGTGAACCAATATCGCGAACTAGCCGTAGGTAGCGACATGAACAAGTTTACACACATAATCCAATAGTGGGCGGCACTAGGGTTTAAACAAAGTCCCGTTTGTAACGCAATTCGAGGTCGCAGTATATATATACAGCGTGCGTGTTAACCAGGAACAAAGTGCAGAAATAAATAAGTGAACATATCTTCGACGTGCAGCAGTTTTATATTATATGTATAAACAAATGTCAATGGATATTCAATCATAATAAGGAGACTGCGCGCGCGCTCATCACGCAGAAGCAGGGGCGCGGCGCGCCGTCACACTTAACAATAATCAAATACCACCCAGACAAGAACGTTGGTCTCGTTTATACTATAAAACCGCTCGCGATCAAATTCACTATTTAAACGGTTCAATCATCAAATGACGACTGGATTGAGTTTGTAAGGGAAAAAAAATTTACTCCTCTTTCCCTCGCATCTCATCAATCGTCAGATGCTAGAGTGGATCAGCGCCGCGATATGTGAACGCGTTTGCGGCCCGAGCTGCAAGAATAAAATATATACATACATATATATAAATATATATATATATATATATATATAAATTATAAAAAAATAATATATCAATAAAAAAAATATATACATATATATATATATATATATATATATATATATATGTATATATTCCAAATTTCATCAGTATACTTTTTTTTATATATTGACAAAAAAAAATATGTAGATATAAGCTGCAAGAATAAAATATATACATATACATATATATATATATATATATATATATATATATATATATATAAATAATATATCAATAAAAAAAAAATATAATATATACATATATATATATTCCAAATTTCATCAGTATACTTTTTTTTTTTTATATATTGACAAAAAAAAATATGTAGATATAATATGGATGGCGTAATAAACACTAGAAAAATATTTAAAAAATATATAATAATCAAATGTAGGCTAGATCCACATGATCAAATATTGTTTACATATAGACTGAGAACTTTATTAAAAAAATTTTGAAAACTTTTAATCGTTATGATATGTGCTACAACATTCTAATAAAAAATTATTACTTATTATTTTGTTAAAAACACACTCAACGTTAACCTTGAATATTTAACATTTTCAAAATTGCCGCCATTTTGCTCAAAAACTCTAATAACTTTTTTTGTTTTCAATAGTATTTTATGCAACAGTTGTATAAGTGGGTTCAAAAAATGAGTTAGATAAATAGATACGTTAAATAGAGACGCAATGAGCGTTTTTTGACTTAATTATACAACGTTGCATACAATACTTTTTCTACGACTAGGTTTTAACTTATAAAATACAAAATTAATCATAACCTGGAAACAAGGCAAATATGACGTTTGTCTGACAGTATGTGTCTATCTATGGTAAACTTTTTTTTAATTTAAAATATACTTAAATTAAAAATACTTTTTTATGTTGGCATCAATGAATTTAGTTCGGAAAGTTTTGTTTTTCTTTAAAACCGTAGGAATTTAATTGTTTGTTAAGTAGTTGGTAGTTGTGCATTTTTCCGTAAAGTTCAAATTGAGCGCTTAATCCTTGACCTAAGTTTGTGGCTGCTAGCAATAACGTAAAGTGACTATAACGACACTATTGCTGTTATGGGGAATAGAGTATAGACTTCTCTGAACTCGTATTATGTATGTTCTTATATTAGCGTTCGTGACCAAGTAAAAGACAGATAACAAACAGTACAGGAGTAGAAAAATACAATTTTGATACCGTTGGTCGCGTGAATACCTATCTAACGCAGTTTCACCATCGTTATAAGTGCCGGCCGGCTCATTCACACACACCTGAGCCGGCTATAGGTAGCATTGTGTTAGGGTAGAGGAACAATTGGAGGGCAAGTGTGGTGCCAGCAGCCGCGCTGACAACTCCTCCTATATAACATACTAAAATTGTTGCGGCGGTAAAAAAAAAGCTCGTAGTTGCGTTCGTGCTGCGCGCTGTCGGTGCCAATACATACATTTGCCTTATATATGTAGTTCCGTACAAACTCATAAGCAATGAGCGGAATTCTTCATAGCAAAAATCAAACTG
>OX344814.1:15007500-15012500 GCA_947034925.1 Eudemis profundana | reverse complement strand
CTCGTTCGTTACCGGAATTAACCAGACAAATCGCTCCACCAACTAAGAACGGCCATGCACCACCACCCACCGAATCAAGAAAGAGCTGTTAATCTGTCAATCCTTCCGGTGTCCGGGCCTGGTGAGATTTCCCGTGTTGAGTCAAATTAAGCCGCAGGCTCCACTCCTGGTGGTGCCCTTCCGTCAATTCCTTTAAGTTTCAGCTTTGCAACCATACTCCCCCCGGAGTCCAAAATCTTTGGTTTCCCGGAAGCTGCCCGCCGAGCCATTGTAGTAACGTCGGCGGATCGCTAGATGACATATTTACGGTTAGAACTAGGGCGGTATCTAATCGCCTTCGAACCTCTAACTTTCGTTCTTGATTGATGAAAACACCTTTGGCAAATGCTTTCGCTGATGTTCGTCTTGCGACGATCCAAGAATTTCACCTCTAACGTCGCAATACGAATGCCCCCAGTTATCCCTATTAATCATTACCTCGGAGTTCTGAAAACCAACAAAATAGAACCGAGATCATATTCTATTATTCCATGCACGAAATATTCAAGCAGCATTTTGAGCCCGCTTTGAGCACTCTAATTTGTTCAAAGTAAAATTGTCGGCCCACCTCGACACTCACTGAAGAGCATCGCGATAGGATTTTTATATTGAACCGTAGTTTTACCCACGATTCACCGACGATATGCTCCGCAAACGTGTCAGTATCGCCGCGGAAGCGGCGCACCGACAGCGCGCAGCACAAATGCAACTACGAGCTTTTTAACCGCAACAATTTTAGTATACGCTATTGGAGCTGGAGTTACCGCGGCTGCTGGCACCAGACTTGCCCTCCAATTGTTCCTCGTTAAAATATTTAAAGTGTACTCATTCCGATTACGAGGCCTCGTAAGAGTCCCGTATCGTTATTTTTCGTCACTACCTCCCCGTGCCGGGAGTGGGTAATTTGCGCGCCTGCTGCCTTCCTTGGATGTGGTAGCCGTTTCTCAGGCTCCCTCTCCGGAATCGAACCCTGATTCCCCGTTACCCGTGACAACCATGGTAGTCGCAGAAACTACCATCGAAAGTTGATAAGGCAGACATTTGAAAGATGCGTCGCCGGTACTGGACCGTGCGATCTGCAAAAGTTATCCAGATTCATCAAAATGTTACGACTTCGGACGCGAGGCCCTCCGCCGATTGGTTTTGATCTAATAAAAGCACTCATCCCATCACTGGTCAGAGTTCTGATTGCATGTATTAGCTCTAGAATTACCACAGTTATCCAAGTAACTGAGTAAGATCTAAGGAACCAAAACTGATATATTGAGCCATTCGCGGTATCGCCTTAATACGGCTTGCACTGAGACATGCATGGCTTAATCTTTGAGACAAGCATATAACTACTGGCAGGATCAACCAGGGAGCTGCTGCTGTTTCGCAATATAAAATTGACAAAACACTAGCGGCACACCAACCCCGTTGGGGTGGATAGACACAAGCCGAGTACGACGCGCGCCGTTCGAATAAACCGAATCCGGCGTGGCGTATCGCGTATTGTGTGCGTTTATTTATATGTATAATGTGCACAAAAAAAATAATTAATGTGACATCATCATTATTAGTGCGGTTCAACACGATAAAAGCGTGTTTCATCGCACCCATATCGAACGTTCTTCCACGACCAGACACAAATCTCACTATACGTCCCGGTGGGACGTTTAGAATCATCTTACAAGGTCGTTTACGTTAAGAATTACATCGAGCGCCCGGCGATTGAGAGCTCGTTGAACCCACAACCAGTACCGTCGAAAGCTCCCCCGCTGCTATATCTACGTCTTATACAAATAACAACGTAATATAATCAGGGGAGGAGGGGGTTTTCCGACGGTTAAATTGTTGTGGATTTCATGTGAATCCGGCGGGACAGTATAAAACTATACCCGGACCGGACCGCGCGCCACAATTAGGAAAATGCGGTTTTCTCGTACATGTCACGACCACAGTCCATCGTGAACCAATATCGCGAACTAGCCGTAGGTAGCGACATGAACAAGTTTACACACATAATCCAATAGTGGGCGGCACTAGGGTTTAAACAAAGTCCCGTTTGTAACGCAATTCGAGGTCGCAGTATATATATACAGCGTGCGTGTTAACCAGGAACAAAGTGCAGAAATAAATAAGTGAACATATCTTCGACGTGCAGCAGTTTTATATTATATGTATAAACAAATGTCAATGGATATTCAATCATAATAAGGAGACTGCGCGCGCGCTCATCACGCAGAAGCAGGGGCGCGGCGCGCCGTCACACTTAACAATAATCAAATACCACCCAGACAAGAACGTTGGTCTCGTTTATACTATAAAACCGCTCTCGCGATCAAATTCACTATTTAAACGGTTCAATCATCAAATGACGACTGGATTGAGTTTGTAAGGGAAAAAAAATTTACTCCTCCTCTTTCCCTCGCATCTCATCAATCGTCAGATGCTAGAGTGGATCAGCGCCGCGATATGTGAACGCGTTTGCGGCCCGAGCTGCAAGAATAAAATATATACATACATATATATATATATATATATATATATATATATATATATATATAAATTATAAAAAAATAATATATCAATAAAAAAAAATATATACATATATATATATATATATATATATATATATATATATGTATATATTCCAAATTTCATCAGTATACTTTTTTTTATATATTGACAAAAAAAAATATGTAGATATAAGCTGCAAGAATAAAATATATACATATACATATATATATATATATATATATATATATATATATAAATTATAAAAAAATAATATATCAATAAAAAAAAAATATAATATATACATATATATATATTCCAAATTTCATCAGTATACTTTTTTTTTTTTATATATTGACAAAAAAAAATATGTAGATATAATATGGATGGCGTAATAAACACTAGAAAAATATTTAAAAAATATATAATAATCAAATGTAGGCTAGATCCACATGATCAAATATTGTTTACATATAGACTGAGAACTTTATTAAAAAAATTTTGAAAACTTTTAATCGTTATGATATGTGCTACAACATTCTAATAAAAAATTATTACTTATTATTTTGTTAAAAACACACTCAACGTTAACCTTGAATATTTAACATTTTCAAAATTGCCGCCATTTTGCTCAAAAACTCTAATAACTTTTTTTGTTTTCAATAGTATTTTATGCAACAGTTGTATAAGTGGGTTCAAAAAATGACTTAGATAAATAGATACGTTAAATAGAGACGCAATGAGCGTTTTTTGACTTAATTATACAACGTTGCATACAATACTTTTTCTACGACTAGGTTTTAACTTATAAAATACAAAATTAATCATAACCTGGAAACAAGGCAAATATGACGTTTGTCTGACAGTATGTGTCTATCTATGGTAAACTTTTTTTTAATTTAAAATATACTTAAATTAAAAATACTTTTTTATGTTGGCATCAATGAATTTAGTTCGGAAAGTTTTGTTTTTCTTTAAAACCGTAGGAATTTAATTGTTTGTTAAGTAGTTGGTAGTTGTGCATTTTTCCGTAAAGTTCAAATTGAGCGCTTAATCCTTGACCTAAGTTTGTGGCTGCTAGCAATAACGTAAAGTGACTATAACGACACTATTGCTGTTATGGGGAATAGAGTATAGACTTCTCTGAACTCGTATTATGTATGTTCTTATATTAGCGTTCGTGACCAAGTAAAAGACAGATAACAAACAGTACAGGAGTAGAAAAATACAATTTTGATACCGTTGGTCGCGTGAATACCTATCTAACGCAGTTTCACCATCGTTATAAGTGCCGGCCGGCTCATTCACACACACCTGAGCCGGCTATAGGTAGCATTGTGTTAGGGTAGAGGAACAATTGGAGGGCAAGTGTGGTGCCAGCAGCCGCGCTGACAACTCCTCCTATATAACATACTAAAATTGTTGCGGCGGTAAAAAAAAAGCTCGTAGTTGCGTTCGTGCTGCGCGCTGTCGGTGCCAATACATACATTTGCCTTATATATGTAGTTCCGTACAAACTCATAAGCAATGAGCGGAATTCTTCATAGCAAAAATCAAACTGTCAGAGAGATTGACCTAACTGTTTTATCGACTTATCGATAAATATTTGTCACTTACAAAGAAACAAAGTTAAAGTAATGAAATCAGGCTTTTGGATATACATACAAACAAATTGTAATATGTGATGTGTGTATAAATTTTGTATTATTATAAGTCCGTAGATGTAAGTAGTCCACACTGTCAGATTAGGATAAGCCTGTAATGATAGTATTGTGATGTTTTAAATAAATAAAATAAAAATTTACGGTGTCCCCAATTAGCTGACCGCCACTGTATTTTAGTATAATAGAAGAGAATAAAACAGAAAATACTTTTATTTTAAATTTTCTATATGAAACTTATCATGAAAAATTAAAAACAAATAGGTATTGCTAAGAGTAGGTGACTAATCTTCATAACTAATATTCATTAAAAATAACAGAGTCGAAATTTCCAATTTTCCGTTAAAATAAAAAAGAACGACGTACACATGTTTACTTACAAAATGTCTCCTATCATTGACGCCAATCAATAAAAGTACAAGTAGAATATAATTAATTCATAATTTAAACGATACCGGTAATTAACGGTAACGGGTAAATCAATGTACAACCTTAACTAAATCAGCCTTTATGTAGGTTGACGTCATTTGCCTGTCATAGGCATGAAAAGTACGCTCCCTGCTAATGCGATATTATTCCGTAACATCGATAAGTCGATAAAACAGTTAGGTCAATGCCTCTGACAGTTTGATTTTTGCTATGAAGAATTCCGCTCATTGCTCATAAGTAGATAGATATGTATGTATACATGAATAGTTCAAGAAAAACTGTATAGCGATCAGTTCAGTAGGAGCAAATAAGTATGTGCATAGACGGGGGTCCCTTGTCTACCACTACACTGATACGAAACTGTAAAAAAAA
>OX344814.1:14872500-15002500 GCA_947034925.1 Eudemis profundana | reverse complement strand
TATGCTTAAATTCGGCGGGTGATCCTCCCTGATCTGAGGCCAACGATAAAAAATGGAGGCAGACACGATATCCGGTCAGCGCTACGACGACGCAAACGCAGCATTTGGATAGTGCTACGTGGACGGCGTCGATGCGCTCTTCGGACGTCGAGTCCGCCTACGTGTACACGCGTAGGCGTTTAATCATGTGTTCTCATATATGCTACGACGTGTTATGCGTTCACACCTATATAATAAATATCGGTACGATATCACCACACACAGTGTGTACGCGCGCACGTAGTAGATGTAATAAACACACACCACACACGCATACAAGGCACGACATACATAACATATGCCGTACACACATAATAATTAATATTTAAAAGGACGCATCAAGTGCGCGAGCACTCTCCACGAACCTTCATGAGCGCGTTAAAGTACACGCAATGTGATTATAATATAATATGTATTATATATTTATGCAGCCGGCCCTCAGACAGGAGTGGTCCTGGATGTGTCTCCACGGACCGCAATGTGCGTTCGAAATGTCGATGTTCAAATGTGTCCTGCAGTTCACACTATGACGCGCAGTTAACTGCGTTCTTCATCGACCCGCGAGCCAAGTGATCCACCGTCCAGGGTAATAGTTTAGTTTTATAATATAAAACAAAACAAATTTACCGCACATCAGATGAATTAAAATATATATATCATTACGAAAAATGAAAAACTCACCGCATATGATTTTCGATGAATCTCGACACGTGTGTGCAGACACGGTTGACGTTCGCGCGAGTGTACAACACACGCACAGATAGTGCGGGAGACGCTGTCGCGGCGCGGATTTCTACCGATCGAAGCCACCGCGCACCATGTCAGTGTTGTGTGTGTGCGTGTCTCACGCGACGCGAGATCTCGTTCGTATGTAATACGCGAGCGTAATACATATTATTAAAAAATCTCTCCCGTGTCTGTTGGTACAGTGTGAAGATGTCATCATTCTTTTGTTTTTTGCGTTTCGGTCGTTCGCATACACGAACAGCCGAGACGCGACTGTAACGGATTATATATTGTTATTATCACGTATAATATAATTAAAACATTATACACGAAAAACACGTTAATGATCCTTCCGCAGGTTCCCCTACGGAAACCTTGTTACGACTTTTACTTCCTCTAAATGATCAAGTTTGGTCAACTTCCCAGCAACGCCGACGGCCGTGAAGCCACCGCGTGTCGGTCCGAAGACCTCACTAAATCATTCAATCGGTAGTAGCGACGGGCGGTGTGTACAAAGGGCAGGGACGTAATCAACGCGAGCTTATGACTCGCGCTTACTAGGAATTCCTCGTTTATGGGGGATAATTGCAAACCCCAATCCCCAGCACGAAGGAGTTTCAACGGGTTGCCCGGGCCTCTAGGCCAAGGAGAACATGCTGATTCCTTCAGTGTAGCGCGCGTGCGGCCCAGGACATCTAAGGGCATCACAGACCTGTTATTGCTCAATCTCGTGCGGCTCGAAACCGCCGGTCCCTCTAAGAAGAATTTTAATACGTCGCCAGTGAGTTGCGCGACCGCGAACGGCCGCGCGCACCTAAATGACGACGCCTATTTAGCAGGCTAGAGTCTCGTTCGTTACCGGAATTAACCAGACAAATCGCTCCACCAACTAAGAACGGCCATGCACCACCACCCACCGAATCAAGAAAGAGCTGTTAATCTGTCAATCCTTCCGGTGTCCGGGCCTGGTGAGATTTCCCGTGTTGAGTCAAATTAAGCCGCAGGCTCCACTCCTGGTGGTGCCCTTCCGTCAATTCCTTTAAGTTTCAGCTTTGCAACCATACTCCCCCCGGAGTCCAAAATCTTTGGTTTCCCGGAAGCTGCCCGCCGAGCCATTGTAGTAACGTCGGCGGATCGCTAGATGACATATTTACGGTTAGAACTAGGGCGGTATCTAATCGCCTTCGAACCTCTAACTTTCGTTCTTGATTGATGAAAACACCTTTGGCAAATGCTTTCGCTGATGTTCGTCTTGCGACGATCCAAGAATTTCACCTCTAACGTCGCAATACGAATGCCCCCAGTTATCCCTATTAATCATTACCTCGGAGTTCTGAAAACCAACAAAATAGAACCGAGATCATATTCTATTATTCCATGCACGAAATATTCAAGCAGCATTTTGAGCCCGCTTTGAGCACTCTAATTTGTTCAAAGTAAAATTGTCGGCCCACCTCGACACTCACTGAAGAGCATCGCGATAGGATTTTTATATTGAACCGTAGTTTTACCCACGATTCACCGACGATATGCTCCGCAAACGTGTCAGTATCGCCGCGGAAGCGGCGCACCGACAGCGCGCAGCACAAATGCAACTACGAGCTTTTTAACCGCAACAATTTTAGTATACGCTATTGGAGCTGGAGTTACCGCGGCTGCTGGCACCAGACTTGCCCTCCAATTGTTCCTCGTTAAAATATTTAAAGTGTACTCATTCCGATTACGAGGCCTCGTAAGAGTCCCGTATCGTTATTTTTCGTCACTACCTCCCCGTGCCGGGAGTGGGTAATTTGCGCGCCTGCTGCCTTCCTTGGATGTGGTAGCCGTTTCTCAGGCTCCCTCTCCGGAATCGAACCCTGATTCCCCGTTACCCGTGACAACCATGGTAGTCGCAGAAACTACCATCGAAAGTTGATAAGGCAGACATTTGAAAGATGCGTCGCCGGTACTGGACCGTGCGATCTGCAAAAGTTATCCAGATTCATCAAAATGTTACGACTTCGGACGCGAGGCCCTCCGCCGATTGGTTTTGATCTAATAAAAGCACTCATCCCATCACTGGTCAGAGTTCTGATTGCATGTATTAGCTCTAGAATTACCACAGTTATCCAAGTAACTGAGTAAGATCTAAGGAACCAAAACTGATATATTGAGCCATTCGCGGTATCGCCTTAATACGGCTTGCACTGAGACATGCATGGCTTAATCTTTGAGACAAGCATATAACTACTGGCAGGATCAACCAGGGAGCTGCTGCTGTTTCGCAATATAAAATTGACAAAACACTAGCGGCACACCAACCCCGTTGGGGTGGATAGACACAAGCCGAGTACGACGCGCGCCGTTCGAATAAACCGAATCCGGCGTGGCGTATCGCGTATTGTGTGCGTTTATTTATATGTATAATGTGCACAAAAAAAATAATTAATGTGACATCATCATTATTAGTGCGGTTCAACACGATAAAAGCGTGTTTCATCGCACCCATATCGAACGTTCTTCCACGACCAGACACAAATCTCACTATACGTCCCGGTGGGACGTTTAGAATCATCTTACAAGGTCGTTTACGTTAAGAATTACATCGAGCGCCCGGCGATTGAGAGCTCGTTGAACCCACAACCAGTACCGTCGAAAGCTCCCCCGCTGCTATATCTACGTCTTATACAAATAACAACGTAATATAATCAGGGGAGGAGGGGGTTTTCCGACGGTTAAATTGTTGTGGATTTCATGTGAATCCGGCGGGACAGTATAAAACTATACCCGGACCGGACCGCGCGCCACAATTAGGAAAATGCGGTTTTCTCGTACATGTCACGACCACAGTCCAATCGTGAACCAATATCGCGAACTAGCCGTAGGTAGCGACATGAACAAGTTTACACACATAATCCAATAGTGGGCGGCACTAGGGTTTAAACAAAGTCCCGTTTGTAACGCAATTCGAGGTCGCAGTATATATATACAGCGTGCGTGTTAACCAGGAACAAAGTGCAGAAATAAATAAGTGAACATATCTTCGACGTGCAGCAGTTTTATATTATATGTATAAACAAATGTCAATGGATATTCAATCATAATAAGGAGACTGCGCGCGCGCTCATCACGCAGAAGCAGGGGCGCGGCGCGCCGTCACACTTAACAATAATCAAATACCACCCAGACAAGAACGTTGGTCTCGTTTATACTATAAAACCGCTCTCGCGATCAAATTCACTATTTAAACGGTTCAATCATCAAATGACGACTGGATTGAGTTTGTAAGGGAAAAAAAATTTACTCCTCCTCTTTCCCTCGCATCTCATCAATCGTCAGATGCTAGAGTGGATCAGCGCCGCGATATGTGAACGCGTTTGCGGCCCGAGCTGCAAGAATAAAATATATACATACATATATATAATATATATATATATATATATATATATATAAATTATAAAAAAATAATATATCAATAAAAAAAATATATACATATATATATATATATATATATATATATATATATGTATATATTCCAAATTTCATCAGTATACTTTTTTTTATATATTGACAAAAGGTGTTTTAGTTTATTTATTGGTATAGTTAATTATTATGATAATAGATTACTTACCACCGAAGCTTTTTTAATATTTTGCCACAACACATCCCTGGTATATGTGAAATCTTTTGAGCAAGCCACAAGTCCTAACGCCTGTGCTTTCCACGAATTATTCTTCATAGTTTTTGTTAGGGTAGGTGAAAAGGCCCCAAAAAGTTACTTTTTAGGGTTCCGTAGCCAAAATGGCTAAAAAGGAACCCTTATAGTTTCGTCATGTCCGTCCGTCCGTCCGTCCGTCCGTCCGTCCGTATGTCACAGGCATTTTACTCAAAAACTACAAGACGTATACCGATGAAATTTGGAATATAGATATCTTGTAGATGCCGCTACTAAGTTTGGTAGTTAAATAATAAAAATAAAAAAATCTAGGGGGGGCACTCCATACATGCAACAGAAGCTAAAAAAAATTTTTTTCAGCAGACATCAACGTGAGGTACATAATTCGACAGTTCTTTTAAAAACATAATAAGGCTTTTATGTACTTTTTTTTGATTAAGTGAATACTTTCGGAAATAATCGCTCCGAAAGTTGCATAAATTGTGTCCCCCCCCCTTTAACTTTTAGACCGTAAATCCAAAAAATATGAAAAAAATCAGGAAGGTAACGCTTAATAAATACATTCAACGAAAATTATTTTGAATAGTAACGAATAAACCGTTTTGAAGTTATTGGTGAAAAACTCCCCAACCAAAAGGTTTTAAGTGCCATTGATTTACACGGCATTTAAGACTTTTTGCCAGTTGTTTATTTTTAGCTTTATTTTTAACTGTAGCACATTTCCTTATAGATACGGCTATGGAACCCTACACTGAGCATGGTCCGACATGCTCTTGACCAGTTATTTTAGAAATGTGACCTTTAAAATTTTCCGTTTGTTTTCCATAATTCTTTTTTCTTTCGTACTTTTAATTCCAATAACCGGCAACAACTTATGACATATACCGACCGATTTACCTTGAATTTACCGAGTAGAAACTTGGTAGAAACTTTCTAGATTTGACATAAAGAAACGTCAAAAATAGTGACGTGACGGAGACTTGTTAAATCGAGATGTCATTCACTTGTAATCGAGTTATTATATTAAGTTTTAAAAACCTTACTTGTCGTTGTGGCAGTACTTATAATAATCCAATTTCATATTTATTTAAGACATAATATGCTACGGTATAAGAGCACCTATTCCATGGCGTCCCATTTTGAAATTCGAAAAATTTTTTTTTCATACAATCGCGCTCCACCCTAGAAGTAAGACGTAATCGGGTAAAGGTGGGTTTGTGTGTGGGCTATTTCAGAAAAAAATATTTGAGCCAAATATCGCTGTCCCATGACTTTAGAGTAATTTTTTTCTATTAAATATTGTTCTAAAGTATAATGTTTGTTTGTAAAAATGGTAAAGTACCTCATTTACTGTATAATTATGATGAATAATCCCTTTAAAACCTACTAAAAGTATTTTATTTGTCAGAAAAACCGAAGAAAAGGTGCCGATTTTTGGGTGTCCCACGTACACTTTGGTAACTTTGAGGCGAATTTTACGTATATCTGACTCCTTCTAGGCCTGAACATGGCTATTGTGTGAATCGATCATATTATCGTTTACCAATTTTGAAGCACATTTATTAACAGCTAGAGTAAAAAAATCATAAAATCACAATTTGTTTGCTGTCCTCCAAAACCAACGTGGTGGACATGTCCACTAACGAACGGCGTTTTTACCTAATAGACTACAAAAAAAAACCGGTCAAGTGCGAGTCGGACTCGCGCACCGAGGGTTCCGTACAAACTTGTTAGTAGATACGTGAATAATTCAAGAAAAACTGTATGGTGGGACAAACTTAACTTTGCTCTTGTGAAACTGTTGTGCCCATACATCGACATATGCCGCGGTTAGTTTAGTAGGAGCAAATAAGGTTGTCTTACGATTTTTGCGAATTTCTAAAAAACGCTGCAAGTTAGCAAAACCATTTTATTTTTCCTGTAATATTTAGGATAATATTAATAATCGGTAATTATTGCAAAATTTTCTGTTCAGTATCTTCGGAGATAATAGGGGGGGAATGGTATTTTTTTTAATGGTTTTTGTCTTCAATCAAAAACTACATGCCTAAGAAAAAAAATAAAAGCTGTTTTGGAATCTACATATTAAGCCCTTTCATTTGATATCCCACTCGATATATTAGCTCAACTTTCGATTTATGACATCCCATTTCGGTCCCCTTTAAAAAAAAAGTAAAAAAGGTATAAGATTCTTTTTCTGTCCCATAGGCTCGGATTAGCAGTTTTTAACACTATTCCAAATTTCAAGTCGATAGCATCAGTAGATCCTGAGATATCTTGCTGTGACAGACGGACAGACAGACAGACAGACAGACAGACAGACAGAGTCGCACCATAAGGGTTCCTTTTTTACCATTTTGGTACGGAACCCTAAAAATTACCAAAACAGTTGTGTTTCTATATAACTGGTGACCTTTTGAGCCTAATATAACCGTTACTTAGGTGTAAAATGTAAGTTTCGCTTCAAAAATGTGATGAGTTGGACGTGCGTTACGGTGTGCCAAAAATTTCTGTCCACTACGAACGGGATATACTGAAGGTAAGAAGCCACTTTGAGATTAACCGTTTATTAATTTAGACATATTCATAAGTGCGGTAACATGTAAAGAAGTTAGAAGTAGTAAATTGCAAGTAATCAAAGCACTATTTCAATGTATTTAACTACCGGCATACTTACGTCACGTCCACTACGCTACGTAATGTACTAGTGGAACAAAAAACGTGCCGTATGGACAGAAAAGTCATGGTTTACATGCCGCTGATTTTAAATTCATAGATTGCCGTCAAGGACCTAAAAATAAATAGCCTGACGGAGTCTCGCCAAAAGAGAACTGAAGCCATTTTTAGGGTTCCGTACCAAAATGGTAAAAAAGGAACCCTTATGGTGCGACTCTGTCTGTCTGTCTGTCTGTCTGTCTGTCTGTCTGTCCGTCTGTCACAGCCAGATATCTCAGGAACTACTGCTGCTATCGGTTTGAAATTTGGAATAGTGTTAAAAGTCGCTAACCCGAGCTTATTGGACATAAAAAAATCTTGTACCTTTTTTACTTTTTTTTTAAAGGGCTCCGTAATGGGATTTTCAAAATTGAAAGTAGGGCTTATATATTGAGTGGGGTATCAAATGAAAGAGCTTAATTTGTAGATTAAAATGCCATTTTTTTTTATTTTTTTTAAATAAATAGTTTTTGATTTATGGCGAAAAAAGTTTAAGAAAATACCATTCCCCCCCTATTATCTCCGAAGTTACTGATCAGAAAAATGTGTCATAATTACCAATTATTAATGTCGTCCTAAATATTACAGGAAAAATATAACGGTTTTCCTCACTTGCACCGTTTTTGAGAAATTTGCAAAAATCATAACACATACTTATTTGCTCCTACTAAACTAATCGCCATACAGTTTTTCTTGAACTATTCATGTATCTACTTATTAGGATTATTATTTCCGGTATATCTTTATTTTCTTAGATTAGGCTTTTTACAATATATATATAAAAGTAAGATACAAACTGAAATTACAAAATATAAACACATTATAAATAAAACCGGCCAAGTGCGAGTCGGACTCGCGCACCGAGGGTTCCGTACAAACTCATAAGTAGATACATGAATAGTTCAAGAAAAACTATATGGCGAATAGTTTAGTAGGAGCAAATAAGTATGTGTTAAGATTTTTGCAAATTTCTCAAAAACAGTGCAAGTTAGGAAAACCGTTATATTTTTCTTGTAATATATAGGATGACATTAATAATTGGTAATTATTACAGATTTTTCTGTTCAGTAACTTCGAAGATAATAGGGGGGGAACGGTATTTTTTTTAACGTTTTTCGCCATAAATCAAAAACTACTTATTTAAAAAAAATACAAAAATACTGTTTTAATCTACAAATTAAGCCCTTTCATTTGATACCTCACTCGATATAATAGCCCTACTTTCAATTTGCAAAGTCTCATTACGGACCCCTTTAAAAAAAAAGTAAAAAAGTTACAAGATTTTTTTTACATCCTATAAGCTCGGGTTAGCGGTTCTTAACACTATTCCAAATTTCAAGTCGATAGCATCAGTAGATCCTGAGATATCTTGCTGTGACAGACGGACAGACAGACAGACAGACAGACAGACAGACAGACAGACAGACAGACAGAGTCGCACCATAAGGGTTCCTTTTTTACCATTTTGGTACGGAACCCTAAAAACCTAACCTAGGGTGCCGCCGGCAGCGGGGCGGGGCCCAGGCTACCGGTGGTTAGGGCCGCAGAGAGAGGAACCTCCTGACGATGCGCGCCGTGTCCAGAAGAACCGCTTTCTGTATCTGACCCTTGATCCAGCCATCTAGCGAGAGTCTCTTGAGATGGTGATCGAGACTCTTCGCTATAAGTCCGTTCGCCGAAACGACTATCGGAACAATGATCGTCGAATCAACATCCCACATGGCGGTAATCTCGTGAGCCAAGTCAAGGTACTTGCTGAGCTTGTCCTTCTCGGCCTTCACGAGGTTCTCGTCATGGGGGATGGTGATGTCGACGAGCACTGCACGGCGCTTGGATCGATCTATCAGCACGATATCAGGCTTATTGGCTACAATAGTCCTGTCCGTGATGATAGATCGATCCCAATAGAGCGTGGCGCGACCATTTTCGAGAACCGGCGTTGGTGCGTACTTATAGTACGGCACCTCAGACCCCACAAGACCATATCGAACAGCAAGTTGCTGGTGAATGATCCTGGCTACTTGATTATGTCTGTGCAAGTACTCGCCGTTAGCTAGATGGGAACAACCGGAGATAATATGCCTGATAGACTCTCCGGGACGGCGGCATGCCCGACAGATGTCGACCGTACCGTCCTTCAGGATATATCTCCGGTAGTTGTTCGTCATCATAACTTCGTCCGCAATTGCACAGACAAAACCTTCCGTTTCCCCGAAGAGATCACCGAAGCGTAGCCAGTTCACCGACGCGAGCAGGTCTACATCGGGCCCCGTGAGGGCCTTGTAGAACCGCCCGTGTAGCTCCTTACTCTTCCATATGTCCTTGCGGTCGTCGGTGCTAAGCACCTTAGGTCTACGCCAGTTCTCGTTTGCCAAGGAAAGAGGAGTAAGGCTTCTGTCTACTGCTACTACATCGCGATGTATCCCACATTCGTTGTTTAGGAAGTACTCCCTGAGGCTGCACACCTCGCGGTTATGGAGGTCCTTGGCGTTTAAAAAGCCACGGCCGCCACACTTACGCGGGATGTACAGTCTCATAACTGACGAGCGTGGGTGTAGCATGCGGTGTGTAGTGAGCAGCACACGGACCCGCCTATCCAGGGCGTCCAGCTCAGTCTGAGTCCACCTTAGTATGCCAAAGGAGTAAGTGAGCAGGGGCATCACCCAAGCGTTGAAGGCCCGCACCTTGTTGCCGCCAGACAAAAGACTGTTAAGTACTTTTGTCAAGCGACAGAAGAAGCGCTCCTTCACCGCCTGTATAGTGTCTCTGTCCGCAATACTCAAGGCCTGTGACATACCAAGGTACTTGTAGGTTTCAGCCTCGGAGATAGACCTGAGAGTCATTGTCTCGGAAAGTTGCAAATTCGGGGAATTTACGACTTTCCCTCGTTGTACATGCATGACCGCACACTTATCTACACCAAACTCCATTTTGATGGCGCTACTGAAGGTTTCTGTGACCTTCAGTAGCTCCAGCAAGTCTGGGCGTTTGGGTGCAAATAGCTTGAGGTCGTCCATGTACAGCAGATGAGAAATGACCTCACCCCCTCTCCGAAGCCGACAGCCCAGTCCTGACTCCTTCAGCAGAGTGCTGAGTGGGTTCAGGGCCAGGCAGAACCACAGGGGACTCAGACTGTCACCCTGGAAAATACCTCTCTCAATCCTTATAAAGTCATGCGGACCAGGGGGGCCATCTCTACCGCCTGGTTGACGAAGGACTGTGGTCCACTGCCTCATACATGCGCCTAAGAAGGATTTTAAAGCTGTATTGATTTTATACAGCTCCAAGATCCTCTCCAGCCATGAATGAGGCACCGAATCATAGGCCTTCTTGTAGTCAATCCAAGCAGCCGAGAGAGACCCCCTGTCCCGCCGGACTTGTTGGCAAATGGCCGTGTCGATGAGGAGGAGCTCTTTAGTACCACGTGACCCAACCCTACATCCATTTTGAGAGAAGGCCATAACGTTGTTCGCAACAATGTGCGAGTTGATTTTTGATCTCAGAATGGATGTAAGGAGCTTGTACAGCGTGGGCAAGCACGTGATGGGTCGATAATTCTTCGCTTCCGTGGTACTACCGGACTTGTAGAGCAGGAAGGTAACACCTGTTGTTAGGAAAGATGGTAGGGAGCCGAGCTCAAGGGCTTGTTGGAATTGTGTTGCCAAGCGTTCATGTGCGCATCGAAACCACTTGATCCAGAAATTGTGTAACCCATCCGGCCCAGGACTTTTCCAGTTCTGGGTCGCACGAGCCGCACAACTCACGTCATCGGGGCTGATGGTAACAGCCCCCATGGTTTCGATGGGCTCACATTCTCGCTCAACAACAGTCATCCACTCGCCCTCGGTGTGCACGACTGGCGCCGACCAGATACTACGCCAGAAATTAATCATGGCGGTAGGATCCGGTAGTTGCCCGTCGGCCACACGTTGATCGGCTCCCTCCCACTTTCGGTATACCTTCCTTTGGTCACTCTGAAAGAGACGATTCTGCTGGTATCGATCCACACGCTCTCTATAGCGGCGAATACGGCTTGCCCATGCATAGACTTTCTGCTTCAGGAAGTCTATGCGCTCCGTGACACATGCCATGTAGTCGCGGGGTCTGATATCAGTCCCCGCGAAGGCTTGTGTCACGAAACGCATAACACGGGGGCGGTTGTTACCCCCCCTGAAGCAGATCAGCTTTGCAATGAGAGTCCTAAACGTGCTGATACGCCGCTCGATCCGTACTTGCCAGGCGGGGACACCCCCGGCGGTCCGCGGCGCTCGGTCAGCGTCCGGGAACTTGACGCGAGCGACGCGGCACGCCGCGATGGCCCCACAATACATGATCGAGTGGGTATCAGCGAGATCTTCGCTAGCCCGCATATACGGGTCTAGCAAAGCGTTTAGGGCTGCCACTAGCGCTAGATTACGTCTATTCGTGGGCAGGCGAGGTAACCGCGGCCTAGAGTCTGCCGTGGATCGGTACTGCTCAATCGCCTCTTCCAGAGCCCTCCTCAATTGCTCATTGGCCTGGGTACTTACACTACTCACGCCGTCCTCCTCGTCGGCAGGGGGATCCCCCCGCGGCGCCCCCGGCGCCAGGTCGGGTGCTGGCACCGGGACCGGCGATGTAGCGGGCGGATTCCGAGTCGAAGTGGAGGCCGCGCGAGCAGCAAGCACTTCCAGGCGCAATCGATCAAGTGTCGCGTCATCCAGCCGCTTCAGCCGCTGGATGGCGCGCACCTGATCCGATAACCGTTGCGCAGACACGTCGATGGCCGGTTCAAGCGTCTGAAACAGAAGCAGCATCCGGTCACGGTACGCTGTCAGGCTAGTACCTCCCTCTGTGGCCCCATAGTAGGCGCGCATGCAGTTCTCATTCATGGCTTGAGACCATCGCATGCGACGTACTATACCACCGGTAGCGGGAGCCGTAAGCGGAGCAGAGTGCCCCGCAGGCCCCAAGCGTGCCGGCAGCGGTGGCCGTCCACGTCGCGCAGGTGGTCGCGGCGGCGGGGGCGGCGGCCCGCGCGCGTCCTCGCTCGACTCGCTGCTGGTGTCGGGGGCAGTCGCGAACTCTTCCCCCGACGACGATACTGAGGAGCCGGACGGCACGGGCGATGATGGTGGGCGTGCGTTTGTGGCCGCTTGTGCTCGCCGTCTCGTAATCATACTGATTCTTATTTATGTATTCGCCATTCTTGCACGTTGCAGTTGTGTTTTTAAATAAAAAAATCACAAATTCCGTGGCAAAAAGCGTTTAAAATACATTTTTATCAAAATATAAACAGAGACGACGTCTGTCATTGTCAGCGGTTGACATTTTATTATTATTATTAGGAAGACCGTTATATTTTCTCTTCCTAACTTGAATACTTTTTAAAAATTTACAAAAATCTTAACATATTAGTTCTACCCTCCCTACGAGAGCCATCTAGCGGAGAGTAGCAAAACTAAGCGATGATTTATTTCAGATTATATAAAAAATGTCTATTAAATACAATGATCACTCATCAGGCATCGGGAAAAAAACATAAAGTAACAATAATTATTAAAAACTCTATAATAGGAGTATAAAAATGAAATACCACTAGCGCCATCTAGGGACACAAATCTAAAATAAGGTAGCTTGTGGCTAAAAATGATACATGAGAACTAACTTAGTTGACAAACAATTATTTCAATCAGCCAATAACAAAAAGTAACGTTTAAGGGTGGATTTCAGAGCGTTTCAACCGCCGTCATCACCAATCCCGATATTATGATGACATCTTTTTAAAAATTACATAATTTTTGATCAAAACGTGAAAATAGTAGGTACTATTTTCTGATTTTATCAAAAGAATGGGATACATTCTTAAAGTGAATCGTCGAAATTTCGGGATTGGTGATGACGGCATTTGAAACGCTGTGAAATCCACCCTTAAATTTAAATTACAAGTAAAATTTACGCGCTATTTAGTATCAATAGATGTCGCTGTAGCATACGCTGCATCGCGCTGTTAAGATTTTTCCTGGTTGAATAGAGCTAAAGCGGGTTTAAGGCAGGGTTGCTGTTAGTCGTAAGGTTGGTCTACTTATTAGTTTATACGGAACCCTCGGTGCGCGAGTCCGACTCGCACTTGACCGGTTTTTTAATAAGCCGGCTGCTTTTACATACGAGCCGCACGCACACATCAACTAGTTTTTTTCCTATTGCGAGCAGTATGCACACATTGGTAACCAGCTTATTAGACATGCTTCAAGTTCTTTGCTAGCGAGACTCCGTCCGGCTATTTATTTTAAGGTCCTTGATTGCCGTTAAAAACGTATAATTTGAATTAGTCGGGCTAAAAATATAGTAAGTGTAGGTAGTAAAAATGAACGAAGGTATTTTAAAAAAACCGGTCAAGTGCGAGTCGGACTCGCGCACCGAGGGTTCCGTACAAACTCATAAGTAGATACGCGAATAGTTCAAGAAAAACTGTATGTCGATTTGTTTAGTAGAAGCAAATAAGTATATGTTATGATTTTTGCAAATTTCTAAAAATCCGTGCAAGTTAGGAAAACAGTTATATTTTCCCTGTAATATTTAGAACCTGACGTGTAATGATTCTATTTAATAGCAAGGACCATTAAATCAAGAGGACTGTTATTCTCCATACAAAATGCTGTTCCCCGAATTTACAACGCCATCTATGTATAAGCTTGGTAAAATAATTATAATATTATTTACAATTATTTAACTTTGCAAACGTGACACAGTATTTAAATTTATTTATTATTAGCTGTTTACGAACTAATTGTTACTATACTATGTTTCTTTGTTCAATTATAACATCGTTAAATGTTTAGTGTTTTAGCGCCATCTAGTTTTTTTCCCGGAAATCCCATAGCGTGAAAAAGGCCATCGCTTAGTTTTGCTACTCTCCGCTAGATGGATTAATGGATGGATTAAGTTTTTGTAAATTTCTAAAAAAGTATTAAAGTTAGGAAGACCGTTCTATTTTTCCTGTAATGTTCAGGTTGATATTGATAATCAGTAATTATGATACATTTTTCTGATCAGTAACTTCGGAGATAATAGGGGGGGAATGGTACATAAAAATGTATAAATTAAAAACTACTTATTTAAGAAAAAAAATAAAAATGGTGTTTTAATCTACAAATTAAGCCCTTTCATTTGATACCCCACTCAATATAATAGCCCTACTTTCAATTTTCAAAGTCCCATTACGGAGCCTTTTAAAAAAAAAAACCGGTCAAGTGCGAGTCGGACTCGCTCACCGAGGGTTCCGTACAAATTCATAAGTAGATACGTGAATAGTTCAACAAAAACTGTCTGGCCGTTAGCTTAATAGGAGCAAATAAGTATGTGTACGATTTTTCAAAATTTCTAAAAAACGATGCAATTTAGCAAAACCGTTTTATTTTTCCTGTAATATTTAGGATGATATTAATAATTGGTAATTATTACAAATTTTTCTGTTCAGTAACTTCGAAGATAATAGGGGGGGAATGGTATGTTTTTGAACGTTTTTGGTCATAAATCAAAAAGTACAAAATTAAAAAAAAAAAAAAAAATGGTTTTGGAATCTACAAACTAAGCCCTTTCATTTGATATCCCACTCGATATAATAGCTCTACTTTTCTTTTTCCACATCCCATTACGGACCCCTTTAAAAAAAAAGTAAAAAAGGTGTAAGATTTTTTTTCTATCCAATAGGCTCGAGTCAGCAACTTTTAACACTATTCCAAGTTTCAAGTCGATAGCATCAGTAGATCCTGAGATATCTTGCTGTGACAGACGGACAGACAGACAGACAGACAGACAGACAGACAGACAGACAGACAGAGTCGCACCATAAGGGTTCCTTTTTTACCATTTTGGTACGGAACCCTAAAAAGTAAAAAAGGTACAAGATATTTTTTATGTCCAATAAGCTCGGGTTAGCTACTTTTAACACTATTCCAAATTTCAAATCGATAGCATCAGTAGTTCCTGAGATATCTGGCTGTGACAGACGGACAGACAGACAGACAGACAGACAGACAGACAGACAGACAGAGTCGCACCATAAGGGTTCCTTTTTTACCATTTTGGTACGGAACCCTAAAAAGACTTACACGGGTAGTTCTCTGATTTCGTTCAAATTGTTGATATTCTCTCGAGTTTTCTTATTTCCTTGAATTGGATCTAATAAAGGGTTTTTTATGGTTTAGCGCTCGTTTATGGATATGTTATTGAGAAAGGCACCTTTCATAGTTTATTACTTTTCAAGATATAAGCCTGAAGGTAATGACATACGCGCTGGTAATGAAATTCGCCAAGATGGTAATGACTTACTAACGGAAGGAAATTAAATCAGTTTTGACTCTGTTAATTAACTGTCTGATCTAATTTAAACTAAACTATCTATCATCTGAACAAGCTAAGGAACATAAATCAGTCTATATAGTTTCCATATCACATAATTTTAAGAGGGTTTAGCAATTTAGTATACTATAGTTGTGACATATTTTGTCACCACTATAATATGGAAAAAACGTGAAAACTAGTAAAGGGATAAATAATGGATAAATAGTTCAGTCATTATAGATTTTGACCCGTGAATAATCAGTTATTAGTTCTTTTCCAAAAAAACGGTTTTTCTTGAATAACTCGGCCATTTTTGATTTTACAGTAAAACCGTTAGGACAAAAATTGTAGTAAATTTAATTCTCTACAAGTTTGGTCCTCACAATTTTTCTTCTAGGATCGATATATTGGAAATTAAATTTGAAAAAGCGACAAATTCAAAATATTTTCATCATCTCGTTTATTTTCAACTTTACGGCATAAATGAAGAGGACTAAAGTTGTAGAGAGTCAAATTTTGAATAATTTTGGTTCCTACCTTTTTTCCCTCGAAATCGATATTTTGGAAATTAAACCTGATTCAAAATATTTTCATCATCTCGTTTATTTTCAACTTTACGACATAAATGAAGAGGACTAAACTTGTAGAGAATCAAATTCTGAAATAATATAAGTAATCACAATAAAAAATATACCATGTCAGAAACACAATCACAAAACAATCAAACTATTAAATAAACATCAAATCAAATTATATACTCGTATCTCCCAATAAGGATCGTCATCATCATAACATTACATAAAAACAAAAAGGGAAAAGCAAATAATAGGAGAAAAACACAAAAAAACGATTTCACAATGTCACTACTGTTAGTAGTGCATGTAGTTAAGCTTGCTAGAAATAGATTTATATAAATTTTCTATTGAAATCTAGTATAGGGTTTTGAGCTATTTCCGACGCATGTAAACCTTTCATGTGGTTCCATTACGTGACGAATGGTTCCATTACGGCACGGTGTCCTACTGTGGCTGAGATTGATTTTTAAGAATTTATATGAATTATTAAGTATTATACTACTACTACTACTGATACTTAACTATATAACTACTACTGATATATAATATACTACTGATACTATTTGGATCTCATTTGATAGAATAATATGTGCCAATTGTGATAAATATAACTTTTGATAGTTTTTTCAGTATGTCTTAAGTTAAGATGATTGTTAAGCTATGATGAGAACCAAAACGTAACGTAATGGACATATTTTATTAAATAACTTTATTGTGACGCTTAGTGCAGCAAATGTTATTCATTTATAGAAAAGTATTATTGTGTTAAAATTCATTTAATAAAGACTGATTTGCAAACAACACTCTGAACTTTACTTAAAACAAACCTAAAGTTCGTCGCGTAATGGAACGTCAAAGCGGTAGTACTTAGGTTCAAAGTATGATATTTACCATATTAAGCAATTTATATTGAAACCAGTATGATTTTCAAAGAATGTAGAAGAAGGAGAATTTATTAAAAGCATTTCTAAGGAATATATTTTTTTTTCTACGGGGTGGAAGTCCACTACGGCACGGACAAAAAATATGAAAAGGCCCGTGTACTCAAAGAATTTGGTAGAGTGGGGTTAGAATGTGCATTCTTTCGTTTGGTCTAAACCCACCTTAAATAACCACAAAATTAAAAATTTTTAAACAACCGGCTTTCAATAAGCTAATTTCGATAATAAATGCCGAGACTATGTAAAATAACCAACTCGCCGTATGTGTGCCTATAATATTTTAAAAGTTCTCTCAATAACTGTAAGATCCCATCATCAGCTCGTGATTTGGTTGCAATGGGAAAATAATGTTCAGCCATGTTCGAGTAATCGAGTAACAAATGTATAAATTGAATGCCGTTTTTCCTTTGCGGAGGTCAGTTGACATAAACACACATGAGACTATAAAAATACCCAAATCACCATATATGTGACTATAATATTTGAAGAGTTCCCTCGATTTCTCCATGATCCCATCATCAGATCCTGATTTGGTTGTAATAAGACCACCTCTGACTACTTATCCCCTTCCAAACAAAAAAAGAATTTTCTAAATCGGTCTAGCCGTCTTCAAGTAATCGAAGAACAAACCTACATAAAATTTTCTCTTTGTTTTGAAGTCGGTTAACTCTAGAAACTCATTTCTAATAAGAAATGCTTGAGAAACTATGAAAAATACCAAAATCGCTATATGTGTGCCTATAATATTTGAAGAGTTCTCTCGATTTCTCCAAGATCCCATCATCAGATCCTGATTTGGTTGCAATGGGACCACCTTTGATTTATACCCTTTCAAACAAAAAAAGAATTTTCTAAATCGGTCTAGCCGTCTTCAAGTAATCGAAGAATAAACCTACATAAAATTTTCTCTTTGTTTTGAAGTCGGTTAACTCTAGAAACTCATTTCTCATAAGAAATGCTCGAGAAACTATGAAAAATACCAAAATCTCTATATGTGTGCCTATAATATTTGAAGAGTTCCCTCGATTTCTCCAAGATCCCATCATCAGATCCTGATTTGGTTGCAATGGGACCACCTCTGAAATATACCCTTTCAAACAAAAAAAGAATTTTCAAAATCGGTTCAGCCGTCTTCGAGTAATCGGTGAACAAACACACAAAAAAAAAAAATAAAAAAAAAAAACATACAGACGAATTGAGAACCGTCGTTCTTTTGAAAGCCGGTTAAAAAGAACTCGCAAGTCTCGTTCGTTCACGATGAGTGTGGACAGCCAGTGTAATGAGATATTTTTCAAGCACGATAAGTAAAAAACCGGCCAAGTGCGAGTCGGACTCGCGCACCGAGGGTTCCGTACAAACTCATAAGTAGATACATGAATAGTTCAAGAAAAACTATATGGCGATTAGCTTAGTAGGAGCAAATAAGTATGTGTTAAGATTTTTGCAAATTTCTCAAAAACAGTGCAAGTTAGGAAAACCGTTATATTTTTCGTGTAATATATAGGATGACATTAATAATTGGTAATTATTACAGATTTTTCTGTTCAGTAACTTCGAAGATAATAGGGGGGGAACGGTATTTTTTTTAACGCTTTTCGCCATAAATCAAAAACTACTTATTTAAAAAAAAATACAAAAATACTATTTTAATCTACAAATTGAGCCCTTTCATTTGATACCTCACTCGATATAATAGCCCTACTTTCAATTTGCAAAGTCTCATTACGGACCCCTTTAAAAAAAAAGTAAAAAAGTTACAAGATTTTTTTTACATCCTATAAGCTCGGGTTAGCGGTTTTTAACACTATTCCAAATTTCAAGTCGATAGCATCAGTAGATCCTGAGATATCTTGCTGTGACAGACGGACAGACAGACAGACAGACAGACAGACAGACAGACAGACAGACAGACAGACAGACAGAGTCGCACCATAAGGGTTCCTTTTTTACCATTTTGGTACGGAACCCTAAAAATATGTAACCGACTTTATCCGTCAAACTATCTAAATGTCAATTGGTTTTGTTTATAGGTTATGTTGAAAAAAGCGCGGGAAACGTGAAACGCGGCGGTTGTGGTTTTTCGTTTTCTTAACTTTTATTTTAAAATTTATGTAAAATAAGATCAGATTGGTGGTAGATTTGTATATATTTTAGTTTATTATATCTGTTAATATATTTTTTTGTATATAGTGTACATAAATACGACAAACTAGGTAAGTTTTATTTGTAAATATATTTCATGGGACCGGAGGAGAAAAAACCTCCCGACCCTGGAGGTGCTAATCTCCAGGTCGGTTATAATGTTGTTATTGACTCAGAGTCCGGCATGGACACCGATGCATCCGGTAAAAATGAACTTAAACGGCATAAATCCCAAAAGCGGTGCAGACACTGCAATAAAAAAACCGGTCAAGTGCGAGTCGGACTCGCGCACCGAGGGTTCCGTATAAACTCATAAGTAGACCAACCTTACGACTAACAGCAACCCTGCCTTAAACCCACTTTAGCCCTATTAAACCAGGAAAAATCTTAACAGCGCGATGCAGCGTATGCTACAGCGACATCTATTGATACTAAATGAAAATGAAAATGAAAAATGAAAAAGCATTTATTTCAATGTTAGAATTAACATAAAAGTTTGTAGGTTGGGACTTCCTAGTAAGTAAATATATACCTGTGTCAGGAAGTCCCGCTCTTCCATAGCTATTTAGTCTTATCAATTAAATAGAAGTAATTATAAATATTAAAATACTTTTCTTGCTAACTAATTATACTCTAGGAGAATGTGGGAGAGAGGGCACACGCGCTTGTGTATGTGTGAGTGTGTGTGTGTGTGTGTGTGTGTGTGTGTTAGGTGTGTTTATTTACTTTAATAGCTTCTCAGTTTCCTCATAGCATAGCGCGTAAATTTTACTTGTAATTTAAATTTAAACGTTACTGTTTGTTATTGGCTGATTGAAATAATTGTTTGTCAACTAAGTTAGTTCTCATGTATCATTTTTCATGAAGGAATCATGTTTTGAAGCACACTTTTGTGTATTAAATTAATATTGCTGCCACAAGCTACCTTATTTTAGATTTGTGTCCCTAGATGGCGCTAGTGGTATTTAATTTTTATGGTATTTACTAGTGTCAAATTTCCTAACATACTCCTATTATAGAGTTTTTAATAATTATTGTTACCTACTTTATGTTTTTTTCCCGATTCCTGATGAGTGATCATTGTATTTAATAGACATTTTTTATGTAATCTGAAATAAACCATCGCTTAGTTTTGCTACTCTCCGCTAGATGGCCCTCGTAGGGAGGGTAGAAGTAGTATGTTAAGATTTTTGTAAATTTTTAAAAAAGTATTCAAGTTAGGAAGAGAAAATATAACGGTCTTCCTAATAATAATAATAATCCTAATAAGTAGATACATGAATAGTTCAAGAAAAACTGTATGGCGATTAGTTTAGTAGGAGCAAATAAGTATGTGTTATGATTTTTGCAAATTTCTCAAAAACGGTGCAAGTGAGGAAAACCGTTATATTTTTCCTGTAATATTTAGGATGACATTAATAATTGGTAATTATGACACATTTTTCTGATCAGTAACTTCGGAGATAATAGAGGGGGAATGGTATTTTTTTAAACTTTTTTCGCCATAAATCAAAAACTATTTATTTAAGAAAAAAAATAAACACGGTATTTTAATCTACAAATTTAGCTCTTTTATTTGATACCCCACTCGATATATTAGCCTTACTTTCAATTTTCAAAATCCCATTACGGAGCCCTTTAAAAAAAAAGTAAAAAAGGTTCAAGATTTTATTTATGTCCAATAAGCTCGGGTTAGCTACTTTTAACACTATTCCAAATTTCAAATCGATAGCAGCAGTAGTTCCTGAGATATCTGGCTGTGACAGACGGACAGACAGACAGACAGACAGACAGAGTCGCACCATAAGGGTTCCTTTTTTACCATTTTGGTACGGAACCCTAAAAAAGGAAGAGGGATCAGAGCTCTGGCGGGGAATATTCCTGCGATTGTTTAGGTGCTGATGTTGTTAGCGAACATTCACTTAATAATACTACAAATACTGTACCTGACCCGCTTACTACATCTAACAATAAAACAAGCACTCAAGTTAGTAGAACTTTATTTACTAACACAGATGTCGCCCCCTATACTATACATGTTCAGCTCGGTAAAGATAAAGTAAATTTTTAAAACAAAAAATAAAAACCGACTTCCAAAAACTTAAACTAAAAACCAAAAAATAATATGTTAATTACCCCAAAGAAATGGATAATCAACGATTCATATATACATATACAGATATTTATACTTTTTAACCTGTTATTTTTGAAGTTGGTGCCTGCCACGTAAAGCTGGCTGTGTTGAGCTCTTTAGCTGGCACCGACTTCAAAAATAACAGGTTAAAAAGTATAAATATCTGTATATGTATATATGAATCGTTGATTATCCATTTCTTTGGGGTAATTAACATATTATTTTTTGGTTTTTAGTTTAAGTTTTTGGAAGTCGGTTTTTATTTTTTGTTTTAAAAATTTACTTTATTTTAAAATTTTTAGTGGCGCTGGAAAAATATTATTATAACCAAATAGACTTAAGTCTATTTAGTTAAAAGAATAAAAGAAAAAAGATCCAAATCGGTCTAGACGTTTTCAAGTAACCGAGGAACAAGCCTACATAAAAATTGCTCTTTGTTTTGAAGTCGGTTAAGACTGGGAACTTATTTCTAATAAGAAATGCACGAGAAAGTAAGAAAAATACCAAAATCGCATATGTGTGCCTATGATATTTGAAGAGTTCCCTCGATTTCTCCAAGATCCCATCATCAGATCCTGATTTGGTTGCAATGGGTCCACCTCGGAGGTATACCCTTTTAAACAAAAAAATAATTTTCCAAATCGGTCCAGCCGTCTTCAAGTAATCGGGGAAGAAACCTAGATACAAATTAACTCTTTGTTTTGAAGTCGGTTAACACTAAAAACTTGTTGCTAATAAGAGATGGACGAGAAATTACGAAAAATACCGAAATCGCTATATGTGTGCCTATAATATTTGAAGAGTTCCCTCGATTTCTCCAAGATTCCATCATCAGATCCTGAATTGGTTGCAATGGGACCACCTCGAAAGTCTACCCTTTCAAACAAAAAAGGAATTTTCCAAATCGGTCCAGCCGTCTTCAAGTAATCGGTGAACAAACACACAAAAAAAAAATAAAAAAAAAAAAAAAAAAAAACATACAGACGAATTGAGAACCGTCCTTCTTTTGGAAGTCGGTTAATAATGCAAGCTCTTCTTTACATCCAGTTGCTTTTGGGAGGTTTCTGATGAAAAATAACTTTCGGAACGTCGTAAACGGCAGTGTGAAGCGGATTGGAAGGACCCGTATTTCGATGGCCTTCTCGAACATGATCGACGCCAACGCATTTATCACCGATGGCCGCCTTGAGGCGGAGAAGTTAAATGCCTACATCCCTTCTTTCTCCGTCACACGCATGGGCTTAGTGCGTGGGATCCCAGCACAATGGTTGGAGGAGGAAATTACCTCAAACATTTCAGTACCATTTGGGTGTGGTAAGGTTCTAAAAGTAAGGCGTTTAAACCACAAAGTCATGGTTAATGGCTCTGTCACCTGGCAACCGTCAGAAACCATTGTACTAACTTTTGACGGACAAGTATTACCTAAGCGGGTCTACTCCTGCTACAACTCCTTGTCAGTAGAGCTTTATGTCTTCCCAACCATTCAATGCTTTAATTGCTGTAAATTCGGACATACAAAAACAAATTGCAAATCAAAACCCAAGTGCTATAAATGTGGGCAAATGCATACTGGTGAAACGTGTAGGGTTGAAGAAGATGATGCAACTTGCTTCTTATGCAATGGTTTCCACTATGCAACAAATAGGTCATGCCCAGAACATAAAAGACAAAAAGAGATTAAAGTAACAATGGCAAATCAGTGCATCTCCTATGGAGAAGCGTTGAAACTTCATCCAGCAGCTATAAAATCATATGCAGATGTGCTAGTTTCCCAGCCCCAGCGTCTCAACACAAACACAATCCAGCATACCCATAACACAAGCACAACTACTAGCCAGCCTTCACCAGGTCAAAGCTATAGGAAAACAATTTTCCTAAAACCCAGAGTAACACCTAGGAAAACTAATAAAGGCTATGACCAAGCATCTCATAATGCTTTAATACGGGAATTCTCTATGCCATCTTCCCCAAATGGTTGTGCACTGCAGGAACCTACTAGTAACCAATCAGAAACACAATCTGTAGCTGAGGCTATTAAAGCCTTGATTAGTTTGCTGTCATCTCCAAACCTTACCCTACCGTCCCACGTTGCCCCACTGCTTGAATTACTTGCAACTTCAATAAAACATAATGGACAAAATAGTTCAATGGAATTGCAGAAGTGTAGTGAATAAAAAACATGATTTAATTTACCTTTTGAATAAATACGAACCTTTCGTTTTCGCCCTGTCTGAGACATGGTTGAAGCCTAGAGCTCTTCTTAGAGTTACTGGCTATTCATGTCTCAGAGAGGATCGACCTGATGGGTATGGCGGAGTGGCCTTACTCATTAGGAATACAATTTCATTCACCCCACTTCCTCTTCCTCCACACAGTGACGATTTTTCTATCGTTGCTGCCATTGTAAATAACATCTGTATCATATCTGTATATATCCCACATCCATCTTTAATTATATTTCAAGAGTTAGAACAAATAATAGCTTCTATTGAGAATGAATTGTTAATACTAGGTGATTTTAACTCACAACACTGTTCTTGGGGTAGCTCAATTTCAAGCTATCATGGAGAACAACTTTTAAAAAACCGGTCAAGTGCGAGTCGGACTCGCGCACCGAGGGTTCCGTATAAACTAATAAGTAGACCAACCTTACGACTAACAGCAACCCTGCCTTAAACCCGCTTTAGCTCTATTCAACCAGGAAAAATCTTAACAGCGCGATGCAGCGTATGCTACAGCGACATCTATTGATACTAAATAGCGCGTAAATTTTACTTGTAATTTAAATTTAAGGGTGGATTTCACAGCGTTTCAAATGCCGTCATCACCAATCCCGAAATTTCGACGATTCACTTTAAGAATGTATCCCATTCTTTTGATAAAATCAGAAAATAGTACCTACTATTTTCACGTTTTGATCAAAAATTATGTAATTTTTAAAAAGATGTCATCATAATATCGGGATTGGTGATGACGGCGGTTGAAACGCTCTGAAATCCACCCTTAAACGTAACTTTTTGTTATTGGCTGATTGAAATAATTGTTTGTCAACTAAGTTAGTTCTCATGTATCATTTTTAGCCACAAGCTACCTTATTTTAGATTTGTGTCCCTAGATGGCGCTAGTGGTATTTCATTTTTATACTCCTATTATAGAGTTTTTAATAATTATTGTTACTTTATGTTTTTTTCCCGATGCCTGATGAGTGATCATTGTATTTAATAGACATTTTTTATATAATCTGAAATAAATCATCGCTTAGTTTTGCTACTCTCCGCTAGATGGCTCTCGTAGGGAGGGTAGAACTAATATGTTAAGATTTTTGTAAATTTTTAAAAAGTATTCAAGTTAGGAAGAGAAAATATAACGGTCTTCCTAATAATAATAATAATCCTAATAAGTAGATACATGAATAGTTCAAGAAAAACTGTATGGCGATTAGTTTAGTAGGAGCAAATAAGTATGTGTTATGATTTTTGCAAATTACTCAAAAACGGTGCAAGTGAGGAAAACCGTTATATTTTTCCTGTAATATTTAGGACGACATTAATAATTGGTAATTATGACACATTTTTCTGATCAGTAACTTCGGAGATAATAGGGGGGGAATGGTATTTTCTTAAACTTTTTTCGCCATAAATCAAAAACTATTTATTAAAAAAAAAAAAAAAAAATGGCATTTTAATCTACAAATTAAGCTCTTTTATTTGATACCCCACTCGATATATAAGCCCTACTTTCAATTTTGAAAATCCCATTACGGAGCCCTTTAAAAAAAAAGTAAAAAAGGTACAAGATTTTTTTTATGTCCAATAAGCGACTTTTAACACTATTCCAAATTTCAAACCGATAGCAGCAGTAGTTCCTGAGATATCTGGCTGTGACAGACGGACAGACAGACAGACAGACAGACAGACAGACAGACAGAGTCGCACCATAAGGGTTCCTTTTTTACCATTTTGGTACGGAACCCTAAAAATGGTTGATAATCACAATCTATTTGTTTTAAATACCGGTTCTCGTACTCGTCGAACTGGGCCTTTAGAATCAGTTAGTGCCATAGATCTTTCAATTTGTTCTGCGCAACTCCACTGCCTGTTATCTTGGCACACTTTAGACTCAACACATGGAAGTGATCATTAGGGTTCCGTACCAAAATGGTAAAAAAGGAACCCTTATGGTGCGACTCTGTCTGTCTGTCTGTCTGTCTGTCCGTCTGTCACAGCAAGATATCTCAGGATCTACTAATGCTATCGACTTGAAATTTGGAATAGTGTTAAGAACCGCTAACCCGAGCTTATAGGATGTAAAAAAATTCTTGTAACTTTTTTACTTTTTTTTTAAAGGGGTCCGTAATGAGACTTTGCAAATTGAAAGTAGGGCTATTATATCGAATGAGGTATCAAATGAAAGGGCTTAATTTGTAGATTAAAACTGTATTTTTGTATTTTTTTTTAAATAAGTAGTTTTTGATTTATGGCGAAAAACGTTAAAAAAAATACCGTTCCCCCCCTATTATCTTCGAAGTTACTGAACAGAAAAATCTGTAATAATTACCAATTATTAATGTCATCCTATATATTACAGGAAAAATATAACGGTTTTCCTAACTTTCACTGTTTTTGAGAAATTTGCAAAAATCTTAACACATACTTATTTGCTCCTACTAAACTAATCGCCATATAGTTTTTCTTGAACTATTCATGTATCTACTTATGAGTTTGTACGGAACCCTCGGTGCGCGAGTTCGACTCGCACTTGGCCGGTTTTTTTCCAATTATAATCTCTTTCCCGTCCTCTATTCCATCAATTCCAAAGCCTAGTCCAAGACTAAAGTACATTTTAAGTAATGTAGATTGGGAAAAGTTTAAATGTTGTGTTGAAGAGAAGCTACTGCAACTGCCCAGCACAGACGAAAATGACGTCGCAAGTTGCTCAGCTGCCCTGGCTAGAGTGATGACAGATGCGGCTGATGAAATTTTCCCTGTAAAAAATAGTGCATCTGGTAAAATTCCGTCTCCACCATGGTGGGATTTCGAATGCACACAGGCAATTATTCGCAAAGAGGCTGAAAAACGTTACAGTCATTCAATGACAAACGAAAACTTTGACTCATATATGCAAATTGCGCGTGAGACTAAAAAACTACTGCGTAAGAAAAAAATAGATAAAAAAACTTTTTAAGTTAAACGGTTTTATCTTATGTTAAAAAATGTACCAAAAAGTAGAAAATAAATTTAGGACACAAAACTGGATCTTTTCGAGATTTTGACATCTGTTAGGTGGAAAATCGTCCAATAAGCGGAATAATTAATAATCTGGGACTTAACATACTAAATAAAAACGTGGGGCGCAATTTTTAAATAATATTCCTTTGGACGGGCTTTCAAATATGAGTTTTCCTATTTACATAATTAATAACACCCGCAGCCTTGCCTGGATTATCACACACAGGTAATAGACACATTAAGCAAAGTAACTGTTCTAAAACCATCTCAAAGTATCAAGCAGTTAGTGCAAACCGCATCAACGTAGTCCAGCAGTTTTCATGTTTATACGGACAGACAAACAGATGCGGGCGGATATATTGTTTCATAATATGTAGAGATATAGATAGATGCAAAGACAATGCGCCCCACGTTTTTATTTAGTATGTTAAGTCCCAGATTATTAATTATTCCGCTTATTGGACGATTTTCCACCTAACAGATGTCAAAATCTCGAAAAGATCCAGTTTTGTGTCCTAAATTTATTTTCTACTTTTTGGTACATTTTTTAACATAAGATAAAACCGTTTAACTTAAAAAGTTTTTTTATCTATTTTTATTTTCTAGTTTTTAGTTTAATATTCAACTTTTGACTAAAAACCATTGCGCAAACTATTCCTTATTTTGAACTATCCTCATTTCATATTTGTGAGCCCGAAGAAAGTCAGGAGCTGAACAGGAGAATTTTTCAAACATTAGGTACTAGCAACCCTCTCTAGTTTGGTTGGACTAATTTGGTTGGCATTGATGACTCCAATACTTTATACTTGGGGTCGACGAACTGATGATTGAATTAGAAAGCGAAAGCTACTAATCAATTTTAAAGCTAAAGTCTCATCTCATTTTTGCGAGTATCAATGACGAGTTTCAGGGTGCAAAACCGATGATTGCACGTTCAATACTGCGGAGCTGCAGAGTAACTTTCTGCGTATCACCAACTACGCATATTATCTAGAGATGTGCCATTCTCGGAAACGTTCTCCGTTTAGTATGGAGAGAGAACGTTTCCGAGAATTCTCGAGAACGGCACAACTCTAATATTATCCCAATGTACCTCGCACCTACGCAAGCATAAGGACCGAGTTAAAGGCATTTGGGTGTTTGTAAATACGTGAATGGGCTCGCCTTGCCACACTGTGACGATATTCGCCTACAGTTTGGGGTTACTAGTAACAGTTTAATATTTTTACTTTCCGTTTTCTCACACCGTCATCAGGCCCTTGGCACTAAGTATAACGTACCAGACTAATTGTCAATACAAACCGAATTACACAAAACTCGTTCGGATTAAGTAACGTCAAAATACTTCCATTTTCAACATACAGTTGAAGATTTCCATATTTTACCTCCTGATTCCATCAGCCGACCGTCATTATCAACCAAAAAACCTAAACTCGAAAGGGTTAATAGTAACGGTTGAGGATTTCGAATGTCCACCTCGTGACTCATCATCATTGCCTTGGTTAGCAATCGTAATTTGGACTCATCAATAGCAGCCAAATGAGCCTGAATTCGAAGGGGTTACTAAAAACGGTTGACGAGTTAAACTCTCTAGCTCCTGACTCTATAATCAGACCCTCGTCACCATGTATAACGTATTGGGCCCGTCAATACCAAACGACCAACCGTTTGGTTGAAGGGGTTAGGTACTATAAGCGGTTGAACATTATCTGCTCTTCATATCCTGACTCCATCTTCAGACCCTCGACACCAACTTTAACGTATAGGGCTCGTGAATACTAATTAAATGAGACCAAACTTTAAGGGCTTGTTAGCAACGGCTGAAGAGTTCCACTCTCTACCTCCTGACTCCATCATCAGACCCTCGTCACCAGGTTTAACGAATCGGGCTCGTCAATACCAACCGAATGAGCCCACGCTCGATGGAGTTAGTAGTAACGGTTGAAGAGTTCCACTCTCTACCTCCTGACTCCATCATGAGATCCTCGCCATCAAGTTTAACGTAACGCGCTCGTCAATACCAACCAAATAAGATCAAAGTCGAAGGGGTTACTGGTAACGGTTAAAGAGTTCCACTCTCTACCTCCTGACTCCATCATCATACCCTCGTCACCAGGTTTAACGAATCGGGCTCGTCAATACCAAGCGAATGAGCCCACGCTCGATGGAGTTAGTTAGTAACGGTTGAAGAGTTCCACTCTCTACCTCCTGACTCCATCATCAGACTCTCGTCACCAGGTTTAACGAATCGGGCTCGTCAATACCAAGTGAATGAGCCCACGCTCGATGGAGTTAGTAGTAACGGTTGAAGAGTTCCACTCTCTACCTCCTGACTCCATCATCAGACCCTCGTCACCAGGTTTAACGAATCGGGCTCGTCAATACCAAGCGAATGAGCCCACGCTCGATGGAGTTAGTTAGTAACGGTTGAAGAGTTCCACTCTCTACCTCCTGACTCCATCATCAGACTCTCGTCACCAGGTTTAACGAATCGGGCTCGTCAATACCAAGTGAATGAGCCCACGCTCGATGGAGTTAGTAGTAACGGTTGAAGAGTTCCACTCTCTACCTCCTGACTCCATCATCAGACCCTCGTCACCAGGTTTAACGAATCGGGCTCGTCAGTACCAAACGAGTGAGCCCACGCTCGGTGGAGTTAGTAGTAACGGTTGAAGAGTTCCACTCTCTACCTCCTGACTTCATCATCAGATCCTCGTCACCAGGCTTAACGAATCGGGCTCGTCAATACCAAGTGAATGAGCCCACGCTCGATGGAGTTAGTAGTAACGGTTGAAGAGTTCCACTCTCCAGCTCCTGACTCCATCATCAGACCACCTTGAATTTATCATAATGTTGTATTGTCACGGAAACAGAATCTGTGTGCAAAGTTTCATAAAAATCGGTTTAGTAGAAGTAGTTGAAAAAGCTGCCGCAAGATTTGACCCAAACAAACCTGACACAAACACGGTAAGTTAAATAAAACCGTTTAAAAAATATGATGGATGGAGGCGTTTCTGTGCATCTCTCAGTCCCAATGTAAAACCATCAATAGTGTGGAATAATATTAAAAGGTTCAGACATGCTTTTAACGAAACATCAAGGCCAATACTTCCACCCAGCCTTGCAGAACAGTTTATGGATCACTTGGCACCAGCATCGGTTCCAGAACAATATGTTTATAACACAGAACAGTGCAGAGGTGCACTGCTGGAAAATCCTTTTGCTATGTTTAATTTGAACTGTCCATTCCAAATAGAAGAGTTAAAAGGTGTATTAAGTAATTTGAAAGATACTGCACCTGGTGAAGATGGAATTCCTTATTCTTTCCTGGCCAATGTCAGTGATAGCACTCTTTGTTACTATCTACAAATTATAAATTCCATTATACAGTCTGGAGTCGTCCCAGACTCATGGAGATCACAAATAGTTATTCCTATTCTAAAGCCCCATAAACCAGCTTCGGAGGTCTCTTCATATCGTCCCATTGCTCTTTCGTCAATATTTGCTAAAGTTACAGAGCATTTAATTAAAAACAGATTAGAATTCTTTGTTGAAAGCAATATGTTACTGGCTGAAAGCCAATTTGGCTTCCGTAAGGGGAAATCCACTTATGATAGTTTGGCCATATTCACGTCTCATATTCGTTTAGTTTTTCACATAATGAATCAGTAGTTGCAGCCTTTCTTGATATCAGCTCTGCTTATGACAATGTTTTAGTTTCAATACTTAGGGACAAACTTTACAGGTTAGGCATACCGACAATGCTAACAAACTTCATAGTTAATTTTCTATCAGAAAGATTCATTAGTCTTCTTATTGATGATAATAATAAAATCACCCGTGTTGTGTGGAGAGGACTCCCACAAGGGTCTGTTCTCAGCCGTTAATTGTATAATATATATACATTTGATTTAGAATCTTCACTAAATAATTCTGTCAGAGTTTTACAGTATGCAGATGATTTATTGTTGTACTCGTCAAATGTCTCCATCCAACATGCTAGTAAAACCCTTACCTCTTCATTAAGGTCCTTAAAGTTATGGTTAGACAGCAATGTTTTAGACCTGTCAGTTGCCAAAAGTACTGTAGTTATGTTTACACGAAAACTATTTCCTCCTCCGATCATTGTTAAATTTGGAGATTTTCCCATAGCAGTAAAAAGCCAGTGTAAATTCCTGGGTGTCATTTTGGATAGTAAATTATCTGGCCTTCCACATTGTGATTACTTAGATGTGTATCTGGAGTGTGGTGGGGTGCACACCCTTTTTGTTTAAAACTGTTGTACAATGCCTTAATTAGAAGTGTTCTGGATTACGGAACTTTCCTATTAGAGCCAGGAAGTGCTGCAGGTTTCAAGAAATTGCGTGGCATTCAGTCCAAAGCACTTCGAATTGTCTGTGGCGCCATGAAGTCAAGTCCCATTAATGCAATGCAGGTGGAGTGTGTTGAGCCTCCACTCCATTTGCGAAGACAATTTCTTTCTGACAGGTATATTTTCCGCTGCTCTCAATTTTCAAACCATCAACTCTGGCCCATTTTAAGTGAACTGTCATTACAAATAACCCTTTCAAAATACTGGAGACACAAAAACGTGCCCTGCCTTGTTACGAGCTATGCTCATTTTAATTCCATTTCAGCTCAAACCAGTAATTCTCCAACACTCCCCGTCTTTCAATTTGAATATCAATCTTTAATTCTTAAACCTTCAGTATTCTTGAATATTGGAATTGCAAAGCATGATGTGGAACACAACCGTCAATTTTTGGGTTTCATTGGCAATGATGCTCAGGACACCCATCATATTTACACGGATGCCTCTAAGATGTCGGCTAATGGATGCGTTGGCGTTGGAGTATTGCATTCACAATTTAATATTGTACAAAAAGTTAAAATGCCTCCAGAGTCATCAGTTTTCACTGGTGAATGTTTTGGAATTCTGAAAGCAATAGAGTACATTTTACTAGTGAAACTTAACAAAACAATCATATTTTCAGATTCCTTGAGTTCATTACAGTCAATTGACAAATTTCCATTCAGATCGAAATCTAACAATCCAATAATCTACAAAATTCGAAGTCTCTTGTTCAAATGTTCACTGAATGGATATATTGTTTCTTTAGCCTGGATCCCCGGGCATAGGGGTATTAAAGGTAATGAAAGGGTTGACCAAATAGCACGCGAGGCCATTGACTGTGGGGACCTCTTTCCATATAAAAATATTCCTGAAGATCTCTTGGCGCTGCCAAAGACGTACCTAAGGGATGCTTGGAATCAACTTTGGGCATCCCCTGATGTCAGGACTGGCTTGCGTTATCGTGATATTCAACCCATGATTCCTGTCAAACCATGGTTCTCACAAATGTACATTCCAAAACCGGCTGTGACTATAATTATCCGTATGAGATTGGGACACGTTTGTACGCCAGAGCACTTAGCAAGGCTGGGAATCGCGCCCAGTCCTGCATGTGAATGTGGAACGGATCCTTGTGATCTTAACCATTTGTTTTTCGCCTGCCGGCTTTACCAAAGAGTAAAGTAATATATAGGGTAAAGAGAGCCATCTTGCGGGAATGACTGGTACCAAGGCGACACAAGTGCTCCCAGTGGTTTTAGGCAGTAATCATTTCGCCGCCACCCCCCCCCCCCCACACGCCCCCACATACGTATCCATTCTTTGAGATTTTCTTCAGTCAATGCTAGGGAATGCAATGTAACCGAAATCAAAATTATTTGGTATGGAATTTCCAACACAAAATTTAATTTCGGTTAAGTGGCATTCCCAAGCATTGACTGAACAAAATCTGCCCAGGGTAAAAACATAAGAGGAGGAATAAAATCAAGTTTTCTCTGACGTTATCATGATTTATTTATGTCTGGGTACGTGCTTATTTCGAAGTTGGGAATAAATGCTGTCTTCAATTCACTGAACACGTCAGGCGTAATGTTGTTAAACAGAAGATCTTTCTTCATATCGTCAGCTTCCTCCACGCCGACGATTGTGCACTTCGCTTCGAAGAGGTCTATGTAGTCGCTCATTCGAAAATGGTTAGGATTGTACTTATCCATGTTGAAGGCTTTGTGTAGCTGTTCTATCACGAGATCATTCCTGTGATGTGGTGGCGCTCGTCACGTTGCCGTCCGTTATTGTGTAATGTAGCTCACTGCCGCTGGTGTCGCGGTGTGCGCGCGTGCTACCCTGAGAAGTTTTTATATTTGTTCTTGTTGCGTTTTTTGAACACTGAGGAATTGTGCAAATGGTACGGCATGCATTTCATCGCCAATTAAATAAAGTCACTTAATACCGTAAATTTTCATTTTATTTTGACACAAGCAAAATATTGACAGTAAAATTGAAAAAAACAAAATTACTCAGTAACCATAGAGTTCACTAAGAAGTTTCGTTTATTACAGCTGGAACGTTTCATTCCACGTACATATCACATTTGTAGTAATGTATAATTAATAAATCTGTTGTTAATTTTAACTAATTATAATTATAATAGATATTTATTAATGAAACTATTAAAACATGTCATCAGTGTCAAAGAAAACATAATGTAAAACGTGCTCTGCTTATAACGGAAAAACACAAAAGTAGGTTCCAACGCCATCTAGGGTACTTAGTCAGTCAACGTTTGACGCAACAAAAACCGAGTTGTTCTAAGTTTCATAGCCCTGGGCTTTACGATCGCTCTTCCTTGGTGTCACAAGTTCACAACTGACAGATCTTGCCATTCCGTTCCCTACCTCTATCGCATCCCTCCTACATATAAACAATAGCTCAGCGGTATGTGTATTCAAAGCACTTTCTTCATATTTATCGTTTAATAATATTAAACTGTAATTTATTTATATTCCGTACCCCATCCTGATCTTTTCCTCGCCTTTTCCAAATTCCGTATATTCCGTTTTCCTATCTTAAACAATTCCGTTTCCTCGTTTCACTTGTCTGGCTGAATGCGCCAAGAGCGCGATGCCATAAAAAAAAAAAAAAAAATAGGTTATGTTTAGCAGCTAAAAAACGGCTTAGCAATTTTATTGTTTGCATACAATTTTAGATTTTCATGTTTTTCTGTAAACATTGCTCTGACTTGTAAATAATTAACACTTATAACAATAAATCTGATAACTATTATGCAACTGCCGTGCGTTGAAATATGGCAGAACTCAAAATATGTAGAATTTGCTTACGAACGGAGTGTAAAGTGTTCAAGTTCGATCGATTTCAGCTCAAGTCTTATTATGAAGAAGTTATGGCATTGCAAGTATGTTCCAACAAAACTACATTATTATTTTTGTAATAGTGCTCTCAGACAGTGGAATATCAATAGTCACATATCAAGTGGTACTAGGATCCATTGTTGAAGAATAATATTATTATTTATAATCATATTATGTGATAATCTAAATGATTTCTCACACAGGTAAGTGAAAATGACCTGCTGCCTCGTTACTTCTGCTATGAGTGCGCAACAATGCTGCACAAATTTCACAAATTTAAAGAAAAGTGCTACTGTGGACAAAAAGCACTCAAGGAAATCTTGTGGAGAGGCCCAGTAAGTATACATATGTGTACCTGAGAAGCAAAGCACTGTAAATCCACTATTTATAACATGTTGTTTCAGTGCAAATGTATTCTGCTATTCATGTCAAAAATGCAGCTATTTGTTACACAACTCCATAGCAGATAGCCGCGTTTTAGTCATAGGATGACAGTGTTGTTCCTTAGTAAAAAGCTGTTTTGCTGCTATCAATAACAATTTGTTGTCTACTAATATAATGATACAAATTAATAAATTTTATCTCGATTAGCACGCGGTGATTATATCTTTTGCTGGAGAACATCGCACATACCTTTAGGTGATATGACTTCAAGGCCCATCACACAAATATTTAGTTGTTCTGTTGTATCTGTTAAAAGTATGAATTTTTATAATTTTTACAGATAACTTACGAGTCAATATACAAATTAGATCGAGCTGCTCGTAACTTACAATCACCTTTAGAAATAATGACAGTTACGAACCAGGTCCAATCCTATACTGTCACTGAACCTGAAATTAAGCCAGAAAATCAAAGCGAAGACATTGATGATGACAGTGCACCTAATAGTCCTGCTACAGTATTCATCGATATTAAGAAAGAGATAGTAAAATTAGAGAATAAGACTATAGTAGAAGGAAAGAAAAGTAAGGATGTTGAAGCAAATCTGTGGAAAAATAAAAGCAATAGACGCATTCAATTCCTAGATACTGGCAATTGGAAGAAGTTTAGTTTGACAGAAGAAGAAGCAATAAAGGAGTTTAGGAGGAGGGCAGATGATCCTAAGTATTTGAAAGCTAGTCATAAATGTAAGGACTGCTTTAAAGGATTTTCTAAGAAGGATATGCTAAGTAGACATGTGCAGTTGAGACATAGCGAGGTAAGATTTATCTATGTTAATCTTACAAAATGAAGTAACTTTTGTATGCCATCATTAATTACCCTCGGGTTTGTGACATTTCCAATAGCAACCGAAACTTACATTATCATCGACTCGTTTAAAATGCAATAATAATGTGTCCTGCTATTTTTCCTCCGAATATACACTTGCAAGCCTCTTTTATTACCTATTGATATATTGTGACAAATAAAAGCAAACTGCTAATGTTACAAAAAAATGTAACCAATACTTTTAAATTCAGAACAACATCCAAGCAAAGCGATTCGAAATTAAAAAAACCGGTCAAGTGCGAGTCGGACTCGCGCACCGAGGGTTCCGTACAAACTCATAAGTAGATACATGAATAGTTCAAGAAAAACTATACGGCGATTAGTTTAGTAAGAGCAAATAAGTATGTGTTAAGATTTTTGCAAATTTCTCAAAAACGGTGAAAGTTAGGAAAATCGTTATATTTTTCCTGTAATATATAGGACGACATTAATAATAGGTAATTATTACAGATTTTTCTGTTCTGTAACTTCGAAGATAATAGGGGGGGAATGGAATATAATGAAAAATGAAATTAATGTTTTTCGCCATAAATCAAAAACTACTTATTTAAAAAAAAAAACATAAATAGTGTTTTAATCTTCAAATCAAGCCCTTTCATTTGATACCCCAATCGATATAATAGCCCTACTTTCAATTTTCAAAGTCTCATTACGGACCCCTTTAGAAAAAAAGGAAAAAGTTACAAGATTTTTTTTACATCCCTTAAGCTCGAGTTAGCGGTTCTTAACACTATTCCAAATTTCAAGTCGATAGCATCAGTAGATCCTGAGATATCTTGCTGTGACAGACGGACAGACAGAGTCGCACCATAAGGGTTCCTCTTTTACCATTTTGGTACGGAACCCTAAAAACGCATAATTTCTTCTTTATTTTCCATTGACACTGACAATATCCTACTAATATTATAAATATGAAAGTTTGTTTGGATGTTTATATGTTTGGATGTTTGTTGCTATAACGAGGTAGCAACTGAATGGATTGAGCTGAAATTTGGCATGCAAGGAGACCAAGTCCTGGATGGAAACATAAGATACTTTATATCCCGGTAAAGAGTTCCCTTAGGGCAGTAACGGGAACAACGCGGGCGAAGCCGCGGGAAAATGCTAGTTTTAAAATAAATGGGATGCATCATCATCATTAAACACATAACTTGTAAAAAAATTACAAGTCTCGCAACCTCTACTACTAACAGCAAAAGGTTGTGAAATAATTTGATAAGTCAGTCAGTCAGTGAGTGTGTCAGTGACAAAACTAACTTTGACAGACAATAATTCTTAAACTACAACTTCAAATTGAATGTTACTGAGAATATATCTAAGTCATATTATGCCCTATAATATTTAGGATAATATTAATGATTGGTAATTATTACAGATTTTTCTGTTCAGTAACTTCGAAGATAATAGGGGGGGGGGGGGGGCGGTATTTTTAGGGTTCCGTACCAAAATAGTAAAAGAGCAACCCTTATGGTGCGACTCTGTCTGTCTGTCTGTCCATCCGTCTGTCACAGCAATATATCTCTGGATCTACTGATCCTATCGACTTGAAATTTGGAATAGTGTTAAAAGTCGCTAACTCAAGCCTATTGGATAGAAAAAAAATCTTATACCTTTTTTACTTTTTTTTTAAAGGGGTCCGAACCCTTATAGGATCACTTGTGTGTCTGTCTGTCTGTCTGTCTGTCTGTCACAGCCAATTTGCTCCGAAAGTACTGAACCGATTGACTTGAAAGTTGGTACTTGGTACATATATTAAGGTTAATGATCCAAACACATATCGCGGAAATGTAGGAATTTTAATCATGGGGGTCACTTTTGGGGGCCCAACTAGAAAATTAAAAAAAGTTAGCAAACTATATCGTGTGACACATTAAATGAAAGGGCGCACTGTGAGAATCTAAAATATATATTTTTTATAATTTTTATGTTAATAGTTTTGAAATTATTTAAGTAAATAGGCAAAAATGTACCATTGGGCCCCTTATCTCCGAAACTATTAGACCTAGAATTTTGAAAATAATTGGAAAATAGTCCTGCATCTATAGATTACAGGAAAACCTGAAGAAGTCTGAGCAGTAAAGTATAATTGTGGTATATTGTTTCGAACGTACGGAACCCTCTCCACGCGAGTCTAACTCGCACTTGTTCGGTTTTTTTTAAACAACATACTACAAACTAATTTATTCAATTAAAGAATCCATGGCATATTTAAATTGCTATAGGTATGCCTGAAATATATGAAGAGTTCCCTCGACTTATCCAAGATCCTGACCTATCGCCAATTGGACTACCGGGGAGTTTCCATTGGCAACAGGTCAAACATAAAAAAATCCAAATCAGTTCAGGTGTCTTTCCCTTATAATTGGTGTTAGGATCTTGGGTGCAATTTGGGGTATATGACTTCAAACGTCATACAGAAACATGGATGCTCCTCGGGATCCTGGGAATGGATATTATTGTAGATGCATTTTTAGGGTTCCGTAGCCAAAATGGCAAAAACGTAACCCTTATAGTTTCGTCATGTCGGTCCGTCCGTCTGTCCGTATATCACAGGCATTTAACTCAAAAACTACACGATGGATATTGATGAAATTTTGAATATAGGTGTCTTGTATGAGCCGCTACTTAGTTTAGTAGTTAAATAACTAAAATAAATATTTTTAGGGGAGGCACTCCATACATGTTACAGAAGCTAAAAAAACTTTTTTTCAGAAAATATTAACGTTTGGTACATAGTTCGACAGCTCTTTCAAAAACATTTTAAGGTTCTTAAGTAATGTTTTTGATTAAGTGAATACCTTTGGAAATAATCGCTCCGAAAGTTGTGAAAAAAAAACGCTTAATACTTTCAACGAAAATTATTTTCAACAAGATCGGATTAACCGTTTTTGAGTTATTGCCGATAAACTGCGCTTCTCAACAAAAGGACGTAATTGCTATGAAGATACGCTCTTTTGTTGTTATAGTAATAATCCATTCCCGGAATCCTGAGGAACATCCATGTTTCTGTATAACGTTTGAAGTCACACCCCAAAGTGCACCCAAGATCCGAATGCTGTTTATCAACCTCATTCCTTTTTGCAATCGGTTATAAATGTCTGGTTGTAACCTGTAGTCGCTGGGCGCGTACGAGTGCCGGCTGTGCCGCATGCGCTTCAGGTGGGACAGCCACCTGCGCGCGCACATGCGCCAGCACTTCGCCAAGTACCAGTGCCTGCGCTGCCAGTTCGTCTGCAGCCTCGAGTTAGTATGATCATCTAGCTATTTATCTATCCTACACGTGTAATACTAGTGGCTCTGTAAGTTGTAGACCTCACGAGTAGAGGTGGACCATTTTTTGGGTTCTGTACCAAAATGGTAAAAAAGGAACCCTTATGGCGCGACTCTGTCTGTCTGTCACAGCCAGATATCTCAGGAACTACTGCTGCTATCGATATGAAATTTGGAATAGTTTTAAAAGTCGCTAACCCGCACCTATTTGACATTAAAAAAAATCTTATACCTTTTTTACTTTTTAGGGTTCCGTAGCCAAAATGGCAAAAACGGAACCCTTATAGTTTCGTCATGTCCGTCCGTCTGTCTGTCTGTCTGTCCGTATGTCACAGGCATTTTACTCAAAAACTACATGATGGATATTGATGAAATTTGGAATATAGGTGTCTTTTATGAGCCGCTACTTAGTTTGGTATATAAATAGTTAAAATAAATATTTTTTCATCACACTTGCTCGTAAAGGGTGTTATAACACGCGCGCTTATAGACCAACTCGAGCCGATTTACCCCCCGTGGGTTACAAATATCTATAACTCCCACGGGAGGAAAAACTGTATGAAAATCTATAACTCCCTCGGGAGTTATGAGTTTAGTTTTAAAAGTCGTACGTCATTTCAGACTAAGGAGGTTTCGAATCAGCCAAGGCTATTTCACATCTTCAAAACTTGGCTACAAAACCAATTTTAGTGTAAAATAAAACTTATATGGTATATTTTACTATTATTTTCGTAGTTTTTGCGATTATTTTAATGCAATTAAATTAATTTAGTTTAAAATTTTATTTTGAAAATCGGTACAATCTGGCGACATTGCCTGTCAAGTTTAAAAACTAAACGCAGTTCTTAGCATTATCTGTGGAAGACTATATTGAAAAAGTTGACAGTTGAAGTTGTCTCTTAGCGGGTGCGTTTAGTTTATTTCATTTTTATGTTTTATTTTTTTTTCCTCGCAAATGTGATGAAAAACATTGTGTGTATCACGGGCAGTAAGAACATTACAAACTCGAGTCATTAAAAGCCCTCCGCCTACGGCGTCGGGCTTCTAATAGACTCTCGTTAGTAATCCCCTTCTTACTACCCTCGGTGCACAATGTACTATTACGGGGGGCACTCCATACTTGTTAAAGACAGTAAAAAAAAATTTTTTCAGCAAATATCAACGTGTGGTACATAGTTCGACAGCTCTTTAAAAAACACTATAAGGTTCCTAAGTAATGTTTTTGATTAAGTGAATGTATTTGGAAATAATCGCTCCGAAAGTTGTGTAATTGTGTCCCCCCCCTCTATTTTCTAAACCGTGCGTCCAAAAAATATGAAAAAAATCACGAAAGTAACGCTTAATTAATACTTTCAACGAAAATTATTTTCAATAAGATCGAATTAACCGTTTTTGAGTTATTGCCGATAAACTGCGCTTCTCAACAAAAGGACGTAATTGCTATGAAGATACGCTGTTTTGTTGTTGTACTTTTTTTTCCATCGTTTTTTGTAAGCAAGTATTTAATAAAACAAATAAAAACCGACTTCCAAAAACTTATAAACTAAAAACCAGAAAATAATATATTAATTACCTCAAAGAAACGGATAATCAATGATTCATATATACATACATATACAGATATTTATAGTTCTTAACCTGTTATTTTTGAAGTTGGTGCCTGCCACGCAAAGCTGGCTGTGTTGACCTCCTTAGCTGGCACCGACTTCAAAAAATTTACTTTGTTTTTAAATTTTTAGTGGCGGTGGAAAAATATTGTTTTAACCAAATAGACTTAAGTCTATTTAGTTAAAAGAAAAAAAATCCAAATCGGTCTAGCCGTTTTCAATCAAATAGCCGTAATCGGGGAACAAACCTACATAAAAATTGCTCTTTGTTTTGAAGTCAGTTAAGACTGGAAACTTATTTCTAATAAGAAATGCACGAGAAACTAAGAAAAATGCCAAAATCGCTATATGTGTGCCTATGATATTTGAAGAGTTCCCTCGATTTCTCCAAGATCCTATCATCAGATCCTGATTTGGTTGCAATGGGACCACCTCGGAAGTCTACCCTTTCAAACAAAAAAGAATTTTCCAAATCGGTCCAGCCGTCTTCAAGTAATTGGTGAACAAACACACAAAAAAAAATAAAAAAAAACATACAGACGAATTGAGAACCCTCCTTCTTTTGGAAGTCGGTTAAAAAATAGAATGACTTTATCGCTGTTTTTCGCGGGCGAATACAATCATCTAGCCCAAAAAAGATAAGATATTGTGTTTAATCCTTTAGCAACTTTGGTTGAGAAACAAGATTGTTTTTCTTTTTCGGCAACTGGTTGCGAAACTACAAGGGAAAGATAACAGTTATGAAACAAGAACAGTCATTCGTCTTTGGCAACTGGTTGTCTAACAAGAATATTCAATACTTTTCATCACACTTGCTCGTAAAGGGTGTTATAACACGCGCGCTTATAGACCAACTTGAGCCGATTTACCCCCCGTGGGTTACAAATATCTATAACTCCCACGGGAGGAAAAACTGTATGAAAATCTATAACTCCCTCGGGAGTTATGAGTTTAGTTTTGAAAGTCGTACGTCATTTCAGACTAAGGAGGTTTCGAATCAGCCAAGGCTATTTCACATCTTCAAAACTTGGCTACAAAACCAATTTTAGTGTAAAATAAAACTTATATGGTATATTTTACTATTATTTCCGTAGTTTTTGCGATTATTTTAATGCAATTAAATTAATTTAGTTTAAAATTTTATTTTGAAAATCGGTACAATCTGGCGACATTGCCTGTCAAGTTTAAAAACTAAACGCAGTTCTTAGCATTATCTGTGGAAGACTATATTGAAAAAGTTGACAGTTGAAGTTGTCTCTTAGCGGGTGCGTTTAGTTTATTTCATTTATATGTTTTATTTTTTTTCCTCGCAAATGTGATGAAAAACATTGTGTGTATCACGGGCAGTAAGAAGATTACAAACTCGAGTCATTAAAAGCCCTCCGCCTACGGCGTCGGGCTTCTAATAGACTCTCGTTAGTAATCCCCTTCTTACTACCCTCGGTGCACAATGTACTATTTCAGCAACTGGTTACCAAACTCAGTTGCCAGTGCGGCCGGTGGGAGTCAATCGTTGAGGGCAAAGAGATCGGAGAGTCGATAAGAAAAGCCAAGTCGTTAAAAATCGCACCAAATCGCAACACAAAAGCACAAAAAGCACAAAAATCCGGGAGCACAGTAACTAGGTCAAACCAAGACTGTGCAACTTTTAAGAGTTTATTTTAAGTCATCCCTACTTATCCTTTGCAATATCAAGGGTTTTAAAAACAATAAATCTTAGCGACGAAAGTTATCAACGCTCTTTGTTATACCGCCACTATTGCCAAAGCAGCACAGATGGTTACAGCCTAAAACAATAGAAGCACCACGAGTTTTCATAAAACGGGTGTCCCTTATTAGGCATAATTTAAAACTCCTATTATTAAAACGCATAACAGTCTTGGCATACGATGATTGAGCATACCGCTTAAATAGCATAATAATAAAAATGCATACAAGTTAATTGGCATACCGACTGATTTGGCATACCTGAAATTAGCATAATATTGTTAGGTATACCGAACGCATAAATTTATGCGTTCGATATAAAAAAAAACGTTTCTGGAAAACTATTCTAAGTTTTACATCCGTTGTTCACAGACTCCTAACTTTTTGGGTATTACTTATTACTAGGTGGTAAATTCTGGCTAAACTAAATTTCTACAAAAAAAGTAGGTTAGGTTAGAACTGCGACCCTTACAGAAACGAATCGCTTCCAGAAAAGTAGGTTAGGTTAGGTTTGAGCTGTGACCCCAACAGAAACGAACTGCAACAGGAAATGTAGGTTAGGTTAGGTTTGAACTGCAATCCTAAAGAAACGAGTTGCTCCGAAAAATATAGGCTAGGTTAAGTTAAGTTAGATTTGAACTGCAACCCCATCAGAAAAGAATTTTTCAACGTTCCATTAGGCACATTACAATTATACTTTTTAATATTTATGAAGAATAATGTTATACTAAGTCATTGTTATGCGTAGTAATGGTATGCGATTTAAAATATGCGTTTTAAAATATACATTTTAATATTATGCGAATATACAATTAGGCGTAACAACGGTATGCGTTGACCAAATAGGAAGATTTACTGTATGCGTTTTAATATAGACCCTCATAAAACACGCAGCTGCAGCACGCAGGTAATGCAATGAGTCAAACTCTATCTGCCTTTTACCAATAATAATAACTTTGTAAATTAATTAGCGTTTACTCCAGACTTCGCTCGCTTTATTTACATTATCATCCCAATCTATTCAACTGTCACAATGTTATAGTAGCAAACAACTATAACATCTTCGCAAACTTTCACTATATCCTTTATAAGATTGAAATTATCTCAAATCATTACCCAGCATATTTAGCTACACATAAATTAGCCGAAATCTAAATTTACCTAAAAACATAAAGAAAATAGGATCAACAACAAGCACCAAAAATATTTGCTTGGCTTATTGAATTATAGCATCAACTCATCTTGGTTGTACCGTACAACGTGATCCATAAAAATCGTCTTTATGTTCATGGATTTAAAGCACCTTTTCTTTTGCTCAAGCTAGTACTTACTACGTTTTTAACGTGGGTCGATTTAGAAAACGCACCTATCGTGAGCAAATCAAGCGTCATGATATTTTAAGACAAAAGCCATTTATGTATTCATTAAAAAATATATTTTCGCAAACAGGATTAAATTATAATTATACAAGAGGCATTTTATAAAATTTTGTCAAATGTGTTTGAATATATTGCGAACTAAAAGTTTAGAGTAAAATTGGATATAGTAAAATTGAATATATATATTTTTCTTTAATGACATCTAATAAAGCAACTCTTCAGTAATTCAGAAACCCAAAATAGTATTTTATGCAACAGTTGTATAAGTGGGTTCAAAAAATGCGAATTGCGTGAGTTGCGATACGAGCCGCGAATGCGGCGAGTATCGCAAATAGAGACGCAATGAGCATTTTTAGGGTTCCGTACCAAAATGGTAAAAAAGGAACCCTTATGGTGCGACTCTGTCTGTCTGTCTGTCTGTCCGTCTGTCACAGCCAGATATCTCAGGAACTACTGCTGCTATCGGTTTGAAATTTGGAATAGTGTTAAAAGTAGCTAACCCGAGCTTATTGGACATAAAAAAAATCTTGTACCTTTTTTACTTTTTTTTTAAAGGGCTCCGTAATGGGATTTTGAAAATTGAAAGTAGGGCTTATATATCGAGTGGGGTATCAAATAAAAGAGCTTAATTTGTAGATTAAAGTACTATATTTATTTTTTTTCTTAAATAAATAGTTTTTGATTTATGGCGAAAAAAGTTTAAAAAAATACCATTCCCCCCCTATTATCTCCGAAGTTACTGATCAGAAAAATGTGTCATAATTACAAATTATTAATGTCGTCCTAAATATTACAGGAAAAATATAACGGTTTTCCTCACTTGCACCGTTTTTGAGAAATTTGCAAAAATCATAACACATACTTATTTAATATTGTCTTCGGTTTCCGCGATTATCACTCATAGTAAAAAGCTGCGCTGAAAAGGGTTACGAAACGTCGGGACTTAAAATGTAGTAATATACGCGATTTAATCCGTTTAAGTTGTTTTATTATATACTTATTTGCTCCTACTAAACTAATCGCCATACAGTTTTTCTTGAACTATTCATGTATCTACTTATTACGATTATTATTATTATTAAAAATACCGTTATATTTTCTCTTCCTAACTTGAATACTTTTTAAAAATTTACAAAAATCTTAACATATTAGTTCTACCCTCCCTACGAGAGCCATCTAGCGGAGAGTAGCAAAACTAAGCGATGATTTATTTCAGATTATATAAAAAATATCTATTAAATACAATGATCACTCATCAGGAATCGGGAAAAAACATAAAGTAACAATAATTATTAAAAACTCTATAATAGGAGTATGTTAGGAAATTTTACACTAGTAAATACCATAAAAATGAAATACCACTAGCGCCATCTAGGGACACAAATCTAAAATAAGGTAGCTTGTGGCTAAAAATGATACATGAGAACTAACTTAGTTGACAAACAATTATTTCAATCAGCCAATAACAAAAAGTAACGTTTAAATTTAAATTACAAGTAAAATTTACGCGCTATTTAGTATCAATAGATGTCGCTGTAGCATACGCTGCATCGCGCTGTTAAGATTTTTCCTGGTTGAATAGGGCTAAAGGTTTAAGGCAGGGTTGCTGTTAGTCGTAAGGTTGGTCTACTTATTAGTTTATACGGAACCCTCGGTGCGCGAGTCCGACTCGCACTTGACCGGTTTTTTTGAGTTAATTATACAACGTTGCATACAATACTTTTTCTACGACGAGGTTTTAAATTATAAAATACAAAATTAATCATAACCTGGAAACAAGGCAAATATGACGTTTGAATGACAGTGTGTCTATGGTAAACTTTTTTTTTTTTATTTAAAATATACTTAAATTAAAAATACTTTTTAGGGTTCCGTACCAAAATGGTAAAAAAGGAACCCTTATGGTGCAACTCTGTCCGTCTGTCTGTCTGTCTATCTGTCTGTCTGTCTGTCCGTCTGTCACAGCCAGATATCTCAGGAACTACTGATGCTATCGATTTGAAATTTGGAATAGTGTTAAAAGTAGCTAACCCGAGCCTATTGGACATAAAAAATATCTTGTACCTTATTTACTTTTTTTTTAAAAGGCTCCGTAATGGGAATTTGAAAATTGAAAGTAGGGCTATTATATTGAGTGGGGTATCAAATGAAAGGGCTTAATTTGTAGATTAAAACACCATTTTTATTTTTTTTCTTAAATAAGTAGTTTTTGATTTATACATTTTTATGTACCATTCCCCCCCTATTATCTCCGAAGTTACTGATCAGAAAAATGTGTCATAATTACTAATTATAAATATCAACCTGAATATTACAGGAAAAATAGAACGGTATTGCTAACTTTAATACCTTTTTAGAAATTTACAAAACTTGAAATCCCTAGCGGCGAGTAGCAAAACTAAGCGATGGCATGTTTCACGCTAGGGGATTTCCGGGCAAAACTAGATGGCGCTAAAACACTAAACATTTAACGATGTTATAATTGAACAAAGAAACATAGTATAGTAACAATTAGTTCATAAACAGCTAATAATAAATAAATTTAAATACTGTGTCACGTTTGCAAAGTTAAATAATATTATAATTATTTTACCAAGCTTATACATAGATGGCGTTGTAAATTCGGGGAACAGCTTTTTGTATGGAGAATGACAGTCCTCTTGATTTAATGGTCCTTGCTATTAAATAGAATCATTACACGTCAGGTTCTAAATATTACAGGGAAAATATAACTGTTTTCCTAACTTGCACTGTTTTTTAGAAATTTGCAAAAATCATAACATATACTTATTTGCTTCTACTAAACAAATCGACATAACAGTTTTTCTTGTACTATTCGCGTATCTACTTATGAGTTTGTACGGAACCCTCGGTGCGCGAGTTCGACTCGCACTTGACCGGTTTTTTTATGTTGGCATCAATGCATTTAGTTCGGAAAGTTTTGTTTTTCTTAAATTTAATTTTTTGTTAAGTTGGTAGTTGTGCATTTTTACCGTAAAGTTAAAATTGAGCGCTTAATCCTTGACCTAAGTTTAACCTAGATTTAGAAGTCTGTGGCTGCTAGCAATAACGTAAAGTGACTATAACGACACTAGTGCTGTTATGGGGAATAGAGTATGGACTTCTCTGAACTCAAAATATGTATGTTCTTATATTAGTGTTTGTGACCAAGTAAAAGACAGATAACAGTACAGGAGTAGAAAATAGTACATTGTGCACCGAGGGTAGTAAGAAGGGGATTACTAACGAGAGTCTATTAGAAGCCCGACGCCGTAGGCGGAGGGCTTTTAATGACTCGAGTTTGTAATCTTCTTACTGCCCGTGATACACACAATGTTTTTCATCACATTTGCGAGGAAAAAAAAATAAAACATAAAAATGAAATAAACTAAACGCACCCGCTAAGAGACAACTTCAACTGTCAACTTTTTCAATATAGTCTTCCACAGATAATGCTAAGAACTGCGTTTAGTTTTTAAACTTGACAGGCAATGTCGCCAGATTGTACCGATTTTCAAAATAAAATTTTAAACTAAATTAATCTAATTGCATTAAAATAATCGCAAAAACTACGGAAATAATAGTAAAATATACCATATAAGTTTTAATTACACTAAAATTGGTTTTGTAGCCAAGTTTTGAAGATGTGAAATAGCCTTGGCTGATTCGAAACCTCCTTAGTCTGAAATGACGTACGACTTTTAAAACTAAACTCATAACTCCCGAGGGAGTTATAGATTTTCATACAGTTTTTCCTCCCGTGGGAGTTATAGATATTTGTAACCCACGGGGAGTAAATCGGCTCGAGTTGGTCTATAAGCGCGCGTGTTATAACACCCTTTACGAGCAAGTGTGATGAAAATAATTATAAATAACTGGCCAAGAGCATGTCGGACCATGCTCAGTGTAGGGTTCCATAGCCGTAACTATAAGGTAAAAAATACGATGTAAAAAAAGTACAACAACAAAAGAGCGTATCTTCATAGCAATTACGTCATTTTGTTGAGAAGCGCAGTTTATCGGCAATAACTCAAAAACGGTTATTTTGATCTTGTTGAAAATAATTTTCGTTGAAAGTATTAATTAAGCGTTACCTTCGTGATTTTTTTCATATTTTTCGGACTCACGGTTTAGAAGATAGAGGGGGGGGGGACACAATTTACACAACTTTCGGAGCGATTATATCCAAATATATTCACTTAATCAAAAACATTACTTAGGAACCTTACAGTGTTTTTTAAAGAGCTGTCGAACTATGTACCACACGTTCATATCTGCTGAAAAAAATTTTTTTTAGCTTCTGTAACATGTATGGAATGCCCCCCCTAAAAATATTTATTTTAGTTGTTTAACTACCTAACTAAGTAGCGGCTCATACAAGACACCTATATTCCAAATTTCATCAATATCCATCATGTAGTTTTTGAGTAAATTGCCTGTGACATACGGACAGACGGACGGACGGACATGACGAAACTATAAGGGCTCCGTTTTTGCCATTTTGGCTACGGAACCCTAAAAAGTGCATAGTACTGAAAATATACGCAATAATGTCATGACGCCACCATTGTGCCATAGGCACCCAGGGTTCATAACTTAATGACACTTGTGTGGCGTCATTGCGCACTGAAAGAGTTAAGACTGGAAACTTATGTCTAATAAGAAATGCACGAGAAACTAAGGAAAATACCAAAATCACTATATGTGTGCCTCTAATATTTGAAGAGTTCTCTCGATTTGTTCAAGATCCCATCATCAAATCCTGATTTGGTTGCAATGGAATCCCCTCAGAAGAATACCCTTTCAAACAAAAAAATAATTTTCCAAATCGGTCCAGCCGTTTTTAAGTAATCGGGGAAGAAACCTACATAAACATTTGTTCCTTTTTTGAAGTCGGTTAACACTAAGCACTCATTGCTAATAAGGAATGGACGAGAAACTACGAAAAATGTGTGCCTAATTCCTAAGAGAATGTAAACCGTAAAAATTGTTAACCAATTAGTCAGAGACCGTTTTTACCGTTTACACATTTAACCGTGGAGGAACACATTTTATAGATCTCTACCGACTTGCCTATTATTAGATCTATAATAGTACATTGTGTATCAAGGGCGGTAGGTAAGGAATTACAAACGAGTGTTTGTTACAAGGCCGAGGCGAAGCCGAGGGCTTTAATAACACGAGTTTGTAATTCCTTTACCGCCCGTGGCACACACAATGTTTTTCATCACACTTGTGAGGAAATCTAATTAAAATTAACCTTACTTAACCTAAATAAAATTGTAAAACTGACAGTGACATTAGTGACATATCCATAGACAATGCGAAACGTTCGGAAACCATAGCGGTACAGACCTAAAACGGTTGATTTTATAATTGCAAAATACTGAAATACACTATTGAAACATTTAATTAATGTTACAGAAATATGTGTTTACATGTATTTGCAATAACAGTTCTCTTTTTCAGTGATAAAAGTTAAAAAAGTAAGTTGGTAGTTTCCTTTGAACATGACAAATAAGAGTAAAACAGAACCAGCGTTTCAAATTTAAAAAGAAAACCATTACGCCCTAGGGCGTAATAGCTCATTTACGGCCCGCAAAACCTACGTGTAATGCACCATTTTCGAGCAAGTGTGATGAAAAATGTGTTTCATCCTCCACGGTTAAATAATAGGCAAGTCGGTGGAAATCGAGTTCTGTTGATACCCCCCCGGTACTGACTTAGTTTAACTTTACATCTCAAAACTTTTTTGGTGTAGGAGAACTGCGTTGCGAGACTTGCATTTTCTTCCTTTAATTATTACATTCCAATCCATTCTTTTAATTTGAACTGCAAAACTTTGTAATCGCATGTATTTGTATAGGATTACAAACTTATGTGTGCAGTTGTGACTGAAGTTACAACATATTTAGGTTTTTAAGGTCTTGATAGGCTAAAAACTAACTATTTTTAAAGTTTGGAGCTTGTAGGTCTGCTAGAAGTACCTTAGAATTATCATGATCAGTGAGTGAGTCAGTGACAAAACTAAGGAACTTTGACATGCAATAGTTCTTAAACTACACGTTCAAATTGAATGATATTGAGAATATATATAGGTCTTATTGAGCCCTATATATCCCTGAAATTTCAGGGTTCTAGCTTTAGCCAGTACAAAATTACGGGAGGCTGAAAATGGCCTGAATGGCTTCGAGAAAAGGATGGTACGGCCGTGCCTTTGTTTTGCTCGACTTGGCGGGGGCACTGCCGTGCCCCCAGATAATAGGCAAGTCGGTGGAAATCGAGTTCTGTTGATACTCCCCCGGTACTGACTTGGTTTAACTTTACATCTCAAACCTTTTTTGTTGTAGGAGAACTGCGTTGCGAGACTTGCATATTTTTACATGTAATGTTTTTGATGGGATAATATTAGTAAGAAACGAGTAGTTTAAAATTATGCGAATAGATGGCGTGAGGGTCCAATTTCACGTTAATTATGGTTCATGTTTTTTGAGACTTCTCATGTCATTTCGCGCAGATAAAATTTATCAAGGTATAAAAAATCACATTCCACACGTCACTGGTCCCAACGCCGGCGAGTAAGCGAGTAAAGTTGGACGAGTAGCATTAAATTGCTGGAAAGGTCGATTGATCACATTATGCCTGGTCAGCCCGAAATGAACGGTTACTCGCCCTACTTTACTGGCTTACTCGCCAGTGCCTTATTGATGCTGTAGAAGCGAGCGATCTTTTTATGTTTGAATAGAAAAGCGACCGACTCGAATCACCTTAACTAATCAGATTTTTGACGCCACGCCACTGCAATTCAGTTAAGGTTTCTTAAACATCATTATTTATTTTTCCAGAAATTCAGCACTGCTGCATGAAGAATATCATAGCGGAGTAACCAGGAAATGCATTCACTGCGATGAAGAATTCAGGTTAACAATTATTTGTATTTATTTATTACAACTTACATTTACAGCACAGGCCAAACATGAAAGTTATAGGTACATATAAGTTAAAAACAGTATTACCTACTGCAGCATAACCAGTTGGAATGAAAGAAAACACCAGGTGACGCATACAAAATATAATTTAATCAAAGAAACATTTAATACAGAAAACAACTTACAATAGGCGTTACAAAACACAATGAACACACAAGGCGGCGACTAGAGTAACGGTAGACGGGAAATTTTGGCGTAAGGCACAAACGATTACAACCATAAATTTGGGCTTATAGAATAAACTGGCCAAGAGCATGTCGGACCATGCTCAGTGTAGGGTTCCATAGCCGTAACTATAAGGTAAAAAATTACGATGTAAAAAAAGGACAACAACAAAAGAGCGTATCTTCATAGCAATTACGTCATTTTGTTGAGAAGCGCAGTTTATCGGCAATAACTCAAAAACGGTACATTCGATCTTGTTGAAAATAATTTTCGTTGAAAGTATTAATTAAGCGTTACCTTCGTGATTTTTTTCATATTTTTCGGACGCACGGTTTAGAAAATAGAGGGGGGGGAGGGACACAATTTACACAACTTTCGGAGCGATTATTTCCAAATACATTCACTTACTCAAAAACATTACTTAGGAACCTTATAGTACTTTTTAAAGAGCTGTCGAACTATGTACCACACGTTGATATTTGCTGAAAAAATTTTTTTTTACTGTCTTTAACATGTATGGAGTGCCCCCGCTAAAAATATTTATTTTAATTATTTATATACCAAACTAAGTAGCGGCTCATAAAACACACCTATATTCCAAATTTCATCAATATCCATCATGTAGTTTCTGAGTAAAATGCCTGTGACATACGGACAGACAGACAGACAGATGGACGGACATGACGAAACTATAAGGGTTCCGTTTTTGCCATTTTGGCTACGGAACCCTAAAAAGGCGGGTCGAGTCTCACGCGGGAGAAGACTCTGACGACGGGTTTCGACGGGTAAAGAAATAGTACTTTTTGATACAAGTGCGGAAAGTATGTCATTTTTCACGAGTCCCGAGGTGTCTTGGCACGAGCCGCAAGGCGAGGGACAAGACTCGGGACGAGTGGAAATGACACTTCCGCACGTGTATCAAACGACGTTTTTAGGGTTCCGTAGCCAAAATGGCAAAAACGGAACCCTTATAGTTTCGTCATGTCCGTCCGTCTGTCTGTCCGTCCGTATGTCACAGGCATTTTACTCAGAAACTACATGATGGATATTGATGAAATTTGGAATATAGGTGTCTTTTATGAGCCGCTACTTAGTTTGGTATATAAATAATTAAAATAAATATTTTTAGGGGGGGCACTCCATACATGTTAAAGACAGTAAAAAAATTTTTTTTCAGCAAATATCAACGTGTGGTACATAGTTCGACAGCTCTTTAAAAAACACTATAAGGTTCCTAAGTAATGTTTTTGATTAAGTGAATGTATTTGGAAATAATCGCTCCGAAAGTTGTGTAAATTGTGTCCCCCCCCTCTATTTTCTAAACCGTGTGTCCGAAAAATATGAAAAAAATCACGAAGGTAACGCTTAATTAATACTTTCAACGAAAATTATTTTCATCAAAATCAAATTAACAGTTTTTGAGTTATTGCCGATAAACTGCGCTTCTCAACAAAAGGACGTAATTGCTATGAAGATACGCTCTTTTGTTGTTGTACTTTTTTTACATCGTATTTTTTACCTTATGGTTACGGCTATGGAACCCTACACTGAGCATGGTCCGACATGCTCTTGGCCAGTTATTCTTATAAACCGTAGGAATTTAATTGTTTGTTAAGTTGGTAGTTGTGCATTTTTACCGTAAAGTTAAAATTGAGCGCTTAATCCTTGACCTAAGTTTAACCTAGATTTAGAAGTCTGTGGCTGCTAGCAATAACGTAAAGTGACTATAACGACACTTTGAACCCATATTATGCATGTTCTTATATTAGTGTTCGTGACCAAGTAAAAAACAGATAACAGTACAGGAGTAGAAAAAATACTTAACAGCTATTTAATTTCCAAGTAAAATGTAATCTTTAGTGCACGAAAGCTAGTTGTCATTTATAAAACTCGAACAGCCTGCACCATATTATCTTATCTGTGACAATTTTTATTTTTTGGGTCTCGCATAATATATTGTGCGAGACCGCTGATTAAACTACTCATTGGTAATACTCAAGAAGCATACTTTTTAAATATTTTAATATTAGATAACAGTTTAATTGTTTATAATAAAAACAATCAAACGGTTATATATGTGGATTTAATATTTTAAACGTATCAAATGTATACTTTCAATGTCCACTGACGTAATAAAAAACAAAGAACGTATTTGACCATTAGTTGGATGTATCTATTTGAACAACAGTAAATTAAAATAACTGGCCAAGAGCATGTCGGACCATACTCAGTGTAGGGTTCCATAGCCGTAACTATAAGGTAAAAAATACGATGTAAAAAGTACAACAACAAAAGAGCGTATCTTCATAGCAATTACGTCCTTTTGTTGAGAAGCGCAGTTTATCGGCAATTACTCAAAAACGGTTCATTCGATCTTGTTGAAAATAATTTTCTTTGAAAGTATTAATTATGCGTTACCTTCGTGATTTTTTTCATATTTTTCGGACGCACGGTTTAGAAAATAGAGGGGGGGGACACAATTTACACAACTTTCGGAGCGATTATTTCCAAATACATTCACTTAATCAAAAACATTACTTAGGAACCTTATAGTGTTTTTTAAATAGCTGTCGAACTATGTACCACAAGTTGATATTTGCTGAAAAAAATTTTTTTTACTGTCTTTAACATGTATGGAGTGCCCCCCCTAAAAATATTTATTTTAATTATTTATACATCAAACTAAGTAGCGGCTCATAAAACACACCTATATTCCAAATTTCATCAATATCCAGCATGTAGTTTCTGAGTAAAATGCCTGTGACATACGGACAGACAGACAGACAGACAGACAGACGGACGGACATGACGAAACTATAAGGGTTCCGTTTTTGCCATTTTGGCTACGGAACCCTAAAAAATGGGAAATAAAAAGCACTAGTTCGCAAAATTGAACTTTGCGCACGATATACAGCTACAAAAAGTGCCACTTATTGAGCAAGTGTATTAAAAATAAAAATTCCGAAACGGGAGCTAGGCGTGAAGGTGCCTTTCTTGAATTTAGGGAATAACCCACGTAGGCCAGGCTCGTCCAGGGGATGTCGAGCCCCGTTCGCGACCTACCTAGACAGTTACCATGTGCACATAGAAACTACTCTACGGTACTCGGTCTTGACCGGTAGCCCTATTGTCACCTGTTGGACGACGGCAACGTGGTACAGACTTACGCAGCGAACCCGCGTAAGGACCCTACTCGAGCGTACGGCCCGACCGGCTTGAGCTCCCGACGCTGTCGTCCGCGCGGATCCGTCGGCCGCACCACGCGTGCGGGCTAGGAGGAAGATCAGTAGCACGCAGCAAGCCGCGCCCTTTCGTCGTAGCGACCACTTGCAGGGTGCGCCTAAGCCCATGAATGGTACGGTTGGTTCCCGAGGGGAAGTTACTGCAACAATTACCCGCTATTAATACTACTGCCGAACTACGTAACATAAACAACAGACATGGGACCTTGCCAATGAAACTTACCGGTTTCCCAGCCGAAAAAGACAGATCTCTGCACGCGCCCACGGCACCACCAGCCGGGGCGGAAGGTGAACTCGCCACCAAAGGATCTGGACGCTGCTCACGCCACTCTGGGGCGTTCGGGCAGGTCCACAAACACCACACACCAAAGAAACTACCACGGCACTGCGCCGCCAATAAACTGCCCGGCCAAACGGGCCAACAGCAACAATTAGATGGACAAGCTCAAGAAGAAAAAAAAATCTCTCTCGCAACAACGTCCTCACAAAGCTTGCTCAAGACAAAGAATGAAAAAAACTGCCCTTGACAGGACTTCATACGAATCCCAACCAAAATTTAAAATTCAAATTCATAAACGGACAGAATTGACAGCCAGGAAAATAAACATAAAAATATCAACCATGCAGTTTACGCTGCACTACATATAAAATATAAAATTATTAATTATCATTATAAACAATTTAACTAATTCAATTTACTAATTCATCAATAGATTTAAATTTTAATACATTTATTTTATAATAAAATATACATAGGTAAGTCTGAATTCAACCGACACACCTTACCTAGTATTATTGCACTGTGGTATAGGTAGTTTCACGAGAGTTGAGGCCACGCACACAACAACACTGTCATGTAATGACAGCGGGATTTTGAAATTACTGTTCTTTTTTCGTACCGATAGCAGGTTCAACAGGGAATTGCAAGATAGACCAAAAAGTTTGTTTAGAGTATAGCCTTGTGTTTATTTACTCACTCATTCATTTCATTCATTCACTTTTTTTGCAATGAGTACTTCATGTACGAGTAGCTGTGTGTGTAATCATTCACCTCAACTCTCGTGAAACTACCTATAGGAATGTTGATTGACTCCAGGTATCGAGTAGCTGTGGCCAGGAATTTCGGCTCCGACTTATTATACGTGTTTGATCCATTTCTAAAAGAAGGACGGTTCTCAATGTGATTGTATATTGTTTTTTTTTGTATTTCTGTTACGCAGATACTCGAAGACAGCTACTCCGATTTGGAAAATTCTTTTATTGTTGAAAAGGGTACACCTTCCAGTTGGTACCATTGCAATTAGGTCAGGATCTGTTGATAAGATCTTGAAGAAATCGAAGGAAATCTTCTAATCTAACTAACAACCCGTCTAGTAGGCGCTGGTAACTTTTGCTCAGATGCCGGCCGGTTTTACGTTGCACACTATTGCCCTCACAAACCTACCTAGCGGGCTCTGTCGGTTTTTGGGGTATTGTTAACGGAGGACCGGACAAAACGGTCCTAAGAACCAATAGCGACGTGACATATATCATTAGAAAGGTGATTCAATATACTACAATAGTTACTATGAGAGCTCATTTCAAATCACTGTGTGAAAAAAGTTATGGCGATAAAAAAAACTCATTTTCATAGACGATTTTAAGCAATAAAAAAAACCGGTCAAGTGCGAGTCGGACTCGCGCACCGAGGGTTCCGTACAAACTCGTCAGTAGATACGTGAATATTTCAAGAAAAACTGTATGGTGGGACAAACTTAACTTTGCTCTTGTAAAACTGTTGTCCCATATGCCGCGGTTAGTTTAGTAGGAGCAAATTAGGTTGTCTTACGATTTTTGCGAATTACTAAAAAACGCTGCCAGTTAGGAAAACCGTTTTATTTTTCCTGTAATATTTAAGATAATATTAACAATCGGTAATTATTACAGATTTTTCTGTTCAGTATCTTCGGAGATAATAGGGGGGGAATGGTATTTTTTTTAACGTTTTTTGTCTTCAATCAAAAACTACATGCCTAAGAAAAAAAATAAAAACGGTTATGAAATCTACATATTAAGCCCTTTCATTTGATACCCCATTCGATATATTAGCTCAACTTTTGATTTACGACATCCCATTTCGGTCCCCTTTAAAAAAAAAGTAAAAAAGGTATAAGATTTTTTTGCTGTCCCATAGACTCGGATTAGCGGTTTTTAACACTATTCCAAATTTCAAGTCCATAGCATCAGTAGATCCTGAGATATCTTGCTGTGACAGACGGACAGACAGACAGACAGAGTCGCACCATAAGGGTTCCTTTTTTACCATTTTGGTACGGAACCCTAAAAATGAATTATTTCGTATTCCTTGACGTTCTGAGAACGTTCACTATACGAACGCACTTGCCTTGAGGGCGTTGAGGACGCCGGGCGCGCAGATTGTGCGGAGGGCGTGGAAGACACGGGAGCAGGGGAAGCGCCCGCCGCAGACGGTGGCAGGTATTTCCCCTTTTGCGGGGCTGATGCAATTGCCGGGAAGTTGCGCGAATTGCGCTCGGGGACCACTCGGCCTTTGTTGCGGTTGTCAAGAGCTCCAGGCTGTGCCTCCTTAGTCTTAGCAATCTGCTTTGGAGCCTTAAGGCAACCCTGCCAGATGGCAGTGTGGCCAGTAAGACCGCAAACCACGCAAGATGGCGGCACATCTTTCGACTTTTTGCAATCGCGGGTCAAGTGGTCGCCCGTGCATTTCACGCAACGAGGGCGCAGGAAACAGCCCGTTTGGCTGTGACCGTAATACTGGCAGTTGTGACACTGCCTAGTGTATTCTAGGCGACGCGGTTTTTCGACCGGGAAACCCGTCAGCAAGCAGATCTCCTTCAACTTCCAAATCGTGTGGGCTGACGGGTGATTTGAGTCGATTTTGGCGAGGACAATATCGAACTTTTTGCCATCGTTTTTGCGATAGCAGCGGTGAACTTCGCGAACTGCTATCCCCTGTCTAACCAACCTGGTCCTCCTTGACCTCTGATTCGGCGAACTCCTTCGGAATTCCCCGGATCATAAGGCGCAGAGACTTCTCATCGTCGAACTGGTTCCGCTTATAGCCTTAGTGGCGTGTTTGCTTCGGGCCTTTAGGGCTTTCGCCTTGCTGGCCTCCACAGCTCAAGTCCCGTCAACGGTGCGGGGGGTGCCTTCGGTGTCATGCTAGCGGCAGCCTGGGGGGCCGGAGGGGCTGGAGGAGCCTGAGGGGCCGGGGAGGCCTGACAGGTGGACTGTAACGTCATGGAATACGAAATAATTCATTTTTAGGGTTCCGTACCAAAATGGTAAAAAAGGAACCCTTATGGTGCGACTCTGTCTGTCTGTCTGTCTGTCTGTCCGTCTGTCACAGCCAGATATCTCAGGAACTACTGATGCTATCGATTTGAAATTTGGAATAGTGTTAAAAGTAGCTAACCCGAGCCTATTGGACATAAAAAATATATTGTACCTTTTTTACTTTTTTTTAAAAGGCTCCGTAATGGGACTTTGAACATTGAAAGTAGGGTTATTATATTGAGTGGGGTATCAAATGAAAGGGCTTAATTTGTAGATTAAAACAGCATTTTTATTTTTTTTCTTAAATAAGTAGTTTTTGATTTATACATTTTTATGTACCATTCCCCCCCTATTATCTCCGAAGTTACTGATCAGAAAAATGTGTCATAATTACTAATTATAAATATCAACCTGAATATTACAGGAAAAATAGAACGGTCTTGCTAACTTTAATACCTTTTTAGAAATTTACAAAACTTGAAATCCCTAGCGGCGAGTAGCAAAACTAAGCGATGGCATGTTTCACGCTAGGGGATTTCCGGGCAAAACTAGATGGCGCTAAAACACTAAACATTTAACGATGTTATAATTGAACAAAGAAACATAGTATAGTAACAATTAGTTTGTAAACAGCTAATAATAAATAAATTTAAATACATTTAAATACTGTGTCACGTTTGCAAAGTTAAATAATTGTAAATAATATTATAATTATTTTACCAAGCTTATACATAGATGGCCTTGTAAATTCGGGGAACAGCTTTTTGTATGGAGAATGACAGTCCTCTTGATTTAATGGTCCTTGCTATTAAATAGAATCATTACACGTCAGGTTCTAAATATTACAGGGAAAATATAACTGTTTTCCTAACTTGCACTGTTTTTTAGAAATTTGCAAAAATCATAACATATACTTATTTGCTTCTACTAAACAAATCGACATACAGTTTTTCTTGTACTATTCGCGTATCTACTTATGAGTTTGTACGGAACCCTCGGTGCGCGAGTCCGACTCGCACTTGACCGGTTTTTATTGCTTAAAATCGTCTATAAAAATAAGTTTTTTTATATTGCCATAACTTCTTTCACACAGTGATTTGAAATGAGCTCCCATAGTAACTATTGTAGCATATTGAAACACCTTTCTAATGATATATGTCACGTCGCTATTGGTTCTTGGACCAGCCTCCATACATTTTTGCCGGTTCTCCTTTGTCTGGTCGTTAAAGTGTTTAATAAAGATCACAATCAGACCGCTGCCCAAATCGCTATATTTGTGGCACGTCACAACGTTACGGTGCGTCAACGTCTTCTGAGCGGCGGTTTGGCTGCAGTTTAAGAATAAAACCGGGCAAGTGCGAGTCGCACTCGCGCACCGAGGGTTCCGTAAAAACTCGTCAATAGATACGTGGATAATTCAAAATAAACTGTATGGTGGGACAAACTTAACTTTGCTCTTGAAAAACTGTTGTCCCCATACATCGACATATGTCGCGGTTAGTTTAGTAGGAGCAAATAAATTTGTCTTACAATTTTTGCGAATTTCCAAAAAACGCTGTAAGTTAGGAAAACCGTTTTATTTTTCCTGTAATATTTAGGATGATATTAATAATCGGTAATTATTACAGATTTTTCTATTCAGTAACTTCGGAGATTAGACTATTAAATCAAAAACTACATGTCTAAGAAAAAAAATAAAAATAGTTTTGAAATCTACACATTAAGTCCTTTCATTTGATATAATGAGTCTCAAAAAATAAAAATAAAATCCCATCAAAAACATTACATGTAAAAAGATGTAAGTTCTGCAACGCAGTTCTCCTACAAAAAAAAAGTTTTGAGATGTAAAGTTAAACCAAGTCAGTACCGGGGGGGTATCAACAGAACTCGATTTCCACCGTCTTGCCTATTATTAGATCTATAAAATGTGTTCCTCCACGGTTAAATAATAGGCAAGTCGGTGGAAATCGAGTTCTGTTGATAACCCCCCGATACTGACTTGGTTTAACTTTACATCTCAAACCTTTTTTGATGTAGGAGAACTGCGTTGCGAGACTTGCATTTTTTTATATGTAATGTTTTTGATGGTATCTCATTTCTTATTGTAAGTGGTCTTCCTTTAATTATTACATTCCAATCCATTCTTTTAATTTGAACTGCAAAACTTCGTAATCCCATGTATTTGTATAGGATTACAAACTTATGTGTGCAGTTGTGACTGAAATTACAACATATTTAGGTTTTTAGGGACTTTATAGGCTAAAAACTATGTTTAAAACTTGGAGCTTGTAGGTCTGCTAGAAGTACCTTAGAATTATGATGATCAGTGAGTCAGTGAATGAATCAGTGAGTCAGTGACAAAACTAAGGAACTTTGACATGCAATAGTTCTTAAACTACACGTTCAAATTGAATGATATTGAGAATATACATTACACACAGGGCCACTTTTGGGGGGTCAACTAGAAAATAAAAAAAAAAAAGTTAGCAAACTATATCGTGTGACATGTTAAATGAAAGGGCTCACTGTGGGAAAATAGACAAAAATTGAACATGCCCCCCCTTATCTCCGAAACTATTGGACCTAAAATTTTGAAAAAAATATGGAAAATAGTGCTGCACCTATAGATTACAGGAAAACCTATAAAAAGTCTGTGCAGTAAAGTATAATTGTGTTATATTGTTTTGAACGTACGGTACCCTCTCCACACGAGTCTAACTCGCACTTGTCCGGTTTTTTCCGAACTTAACGTAATACTGCGGTATGCTCGATATTTTTATTAGGGAGGTATCACCGATATATCGGTATCGCCGATTATATACAACCGATATTTGAAGAACGCGAAAAGTATTTGCTGTATGAAAAAAAATCTGCAAAAAGTAATTTCAATAACTGATTTAATTTATGTATTGGTCTATTACCTTGTGCAATGATAATTAATATGTTAATTAAATCTTTATTTCTTAATAAAAAAATAATAATTTTGAGTTGACAATTCATTTATTTTTACTTTACACTTTCAAGGTTGACTCTCTGTTGAATATAGCCAAGTTTTAGGTATAATAAGGACATACAAATACATATCTGAACTTCATACTTCATTATGTAGCTAAGATATCGGTATCGGTATCGCCGATTATTTACTACAATATATCGTTACCGGCAAAACTATGTATCGTTACAACCCTAATTTTTATGGTACGTTTAAGGCATAAACGACGAAATGCATACGATTAAAATGATTACTACTAATAACAAACAGACAGCTATATTTCAGGACCTGACAGTGGCGCCAACTGGTGAGCACAAAAACGGTAGCCCTGATTAGCTATGGTGCATGTTGCAGACACGCGTCGACGTACTACACGCACCTGCGCACGGCGCACCGCAGCGAGCACGTGTGCGGCCGCTGCGGCGGCTCGTTTGTGAGCGAGGCGGGCCTGCACCAGCACAAGCGGGTCAAACACGTCGACGACCTGGTGAGCCGAAGCGTTCTGAAATACAGGGTGATTCGAGAGACGTGAGCAGGATCAACCCTACGGCTTCAGTAAACTATAAGCTACTGTTCCGTACCAGTATTAGTTAGATTAACACAATTTTTTTTTAGTGGTGAAGACAATAGTAGGTTAGTATATTGTGTATGGGGCTGTAAGTAAGGCTCGGTTTCACCCCGGGCTTATAACACTCTTAGTTAAAAGAAATAAAAACCGGCCAAGTGCGAGTCGGACTCGCGCACCGAGGGTTCCGTACAAACTCATAAGTAGATACATGAATAGTTCAAGAAAAACTATATGGCGATTAGTTTAGTAGGAGCAAATAAGTATGTGTTAAGATTTTTGCAAATTCCTCAAAAACAGTGCAAGTTAGGAAAACCGTTATATTTTTCCTGTAATATATAGGATGACATTATTAATTGGTAATTATTACAGATTTTTCTGTTCAGTAACTTCGAAGATAATAGGGGGGGAATGGTATTTTTTTTAATGTATTTCGCCATAAATCAAAAAAAAAATACAAAAATAGTGTTTTAATCTACAAATCAAGCCCTTTCATTTGATACCCCACTCGATATAATAGCCCTAATTTCAATTTTAAAAGTCTCATTACGGACCCCTTTAAAAAAAAAGTAAAAAAGTTACAAGACTTTTTTTACATCCCATAAGCTCGGGTTAGCGGTTCTTAACACTATTCCAAATTTCAAGTCGATAGCATCAGTAGATCCTGAGATATCTTGCTGTGACAGACGGACAGACAGACAGACAGACAGACAGACAGACAGAGTCGCACCATAAGGGTTCCTTTTTTACCATTTTGGTACGGAACCCTAAAAAGTCCAAATCGGTCTAGCCGTTTTCAAGTAACCGAGGCGCAAACCTACATAAAAATTGCTCTTTGTTTTGAAGTCGGTTAAGACTGGCAACTTATTTCTAATAAGAAATGCACGAGGAACTAAGAAAAATACCAAAATCGCTATATGTGTGCCTATGATATTTGAAGAGTTCCTTCGATTTCTCCAAGATCCCATCATCAGATCCTGATTTGGTTGCAATGGGTCCACCTCGGAGGTATACCCTTTTAAACGAAAAAAGAATTTTCCAAATAGGTTCAGCCGTCTTCAAGTAATCGGGGAAGAAACCTAGATACAAATTAACTTTTTGTTTTGAAGTCGGTTAACACTAGAAACATGTTGCTAATAAGAGATGGACGAGAAATTACGAAAAATACCGAAATCGCTATATGTGTGCCTATAATATTTGAAGAGTTCCCTCGATTTCTCCAAGATTCCATCATCAGATCCTGATTTGGTTGCAATGGGACCACCTCGGAAGTCTACCCAGTCACACAAAAAAAGGAATTTTCCAAATCGGTCCAGCCGTCTTCAAGTAATCGGTGAACAAACAATCAAAAAAAAAAATAAAAAAACATACAGACGAATTGAGAACCGTCCTTCTTTTGGAAGTCGGTTAAAAAATCACAAAGGTAACGCTTAATTAATACTTTCAACGAAAATTATTTTCAACAAGATTGAATTAACCGTTTTTTGAGTTATTGCCGATGAACTGCGCTTCTCAACAAAAGGACGTAGTTGCTACGAAGATACGCTCTTTTGTTGTTGTACTTTTTTTACATCGTATTTTTAGGGTTCCGTACCAAAATGGTAAAAAAGGAACCCTTATGGTGCGACTCTGTCTGTCTGTCTGTCTGTCTGTCCGTCTGTCACAGCAAGATATCTCAGGATCTACTGATGCTATCGACTTGAAATTTAGAATAGTGTTAAGAACCGCTAACCCGAGCTTATGGGATGTAAAAAAAGTCTTGTAACTTTTTTACTTTTTTTTTAAAGGGGTCCGTAATGAGACTTTTAAAATTGAAATTAGGGCTATTATATCGAGTGGGGTATCAAATGAAAGGGCTTGATTTGTAGATTAAAACACTATTTTTGTATTTTTTTTTGATTTATGGCGAAATACATTAAAAAAAATACCATTCCCCCCCTATTATCTTCGAAGTTACTGAACAGAAAAATCTGTAATAATTACCAACTATTAATGTCGTCCTATATATTACAGGAAAAATAAAACGGTTTTCCTAACTTGCACCGTTTTTGAGAAATTTGCAAAAATCTTATCACATACTTATTTGCTCCTACTAAACTAATCGCCCTATAGTTTTTCTTGAATTATTCATGTATCTACTTATGAGTTTGTACGGAACCCTCGGTGCGCGAGTCCGACTCGCACTTGGCCGGTTTTATTTACCATATAGTTACGGCTATAGAACCCTACACTAAGCATGGTCCGACATGCTCTTGGCCAGTTATTTATGCTATTGTCTACATTCTCTTGAATGTTAGAGATAGTGTAAAATTATGTGGTGCGGCGCGCCGCCGACGACATACCGTTGGCCGGTTGCTTAGCGCGTATTACAAGTTTTTTGTATGGGGACACCACTTATTTTTTGATGTAACTTTATTTTTCTACTCCTGTACTGTTATCTGTCTTTTACTTGGTCACAAACACGAATATAAGAACGTACATAATATGAGTTCAGAGAAGTCTATACTCTATTCCCCATAACAGCACTAGTGCCGTTATAGTCACTTTACGTTATTGCTAGGAGCCACAGACTTCTAAATCTAGGTTAAACTTGAGTCAAGGATTAAGCGCTCAATTTTAACTTTACGGTAAAAATGTACAACTACCAACTTAACAAACAATTAAATTCCTACGGTTTTTAAGAAAAACAAAACTTTCCGAACTAAATTAATTGATGCCAACATAAAAAAAGTATTTTTAATTTAAGTATATTTCAAATTAAAAAAAAAGTTTACCATAGACACATACTGTCAGTCAAACGTCATATTTGCCTTGTTTCCAGGTTATGATTAATTTTGTATTTTATAATTTAAAACCTCGTCGTAGAAAACGTATTGTATGCAACGTTGTATAATTAAATCAAAAAACGCTCATTGCGTCTGTATTTGCGATACTCGCCGCTTTCGCGGCTCGTATCGCAACTCACGCAATTCGCATTTTTTGAACCCACTTATACAACTGTTGCATAAAATACTATAATTTGCAGTGTCCGTCAAGATAGCGTACACCGTAAAGATATTCAAAACCTGATGCTGCCAATAAATAGTACCCAAATAGTACCGACGAAATACCTAGGTGAAAAAAATAGTACCCTTAAACTTTTCGAAATATAAGGCCTGTTCACGGTGTACGCTACCGGGGCGTTAAGCTGGCGTACACCGCTTGAATCTTTGGAACGGCTTCATTTTCGGAAACGCTTTATATATGTCAAAAAATAGTACCCAAATAGTACCCTAGGGCCCTAAAATTTCATTTCTCTAGCTATCGTAGAAGCCGAGATATTCGATGGCTTAACGATGTACAAAATTTCGCACCGTCAAGCTGGCGTACCCGGGAATTTTATATAGAAAGACTTCAAATTCAGAAATGAGGTATATACCAATAAATAGTACTACAAATAGTACCCCTTTTTCAATAATAATAATATACAAAAAGTATAAAACAACTGAAAAAAATCAAGGCAAACTTCTACATAGTAAAAGTACAGGCACGCAAAAAAGTCTTTGGTATTTTAATCGCTTTATACTTTTTTTTTAATAGAAATATGTAATAAATTTATTTCATAAAAAACAAAAGGTCAGTACAGCACTTAACTTAAGCCTACCTTTAAGTATAGTCAAAAAGGGCCCCTCGAGTCGTCCCTGGCGCAAAGGTACCCATTACACTGGCCGCGTTGCCACGTTGAATGGCGATGGACAGCCTTTGCACCAGGTACGAACCCGCGCGGGCGTCAGACCCTCTCTCCCTAATTCGACGACCCACTTCCCAAATGAAGGCAATAGCCTCCGACCCCCAGCACCCAGTAGTCTCAAACGCCAGGGGTACGAAATAATAGTTTTTGCCCAGCGCTGAGTACTTCTCCCGTTTTTAGGGTTCCGTACCAAAATGGTAAAAAAGGAACCCTTATGGTGCGACTCTGTCTGTCTGTCTGTCTGTCTGTCTGTCTGTCTGTCTGTCTGTCTGTCCGTCTGTCACAGCAAGATATCTCAGGATCTACTGATGCTATCGACTTGAAATTTGGAATAGTGTTAAGAACCGCTAACCCGAGCTTATAGGATGTAAAAAAATTCTTGTAACTTTTTTACTTTTTTTTTAAAGGGGTCCGTAATGAGACTTTGCAAATCGAAAGTAGGGCTATTATATCGAGTGAGGTATCAAATGAAAGGGCTTAATTTGTAGATTAAAACAGTATTTTTGTATTTTTTTTTAAATAATTAGTTTTTGATTTATGGCGAAAAACGTTAAAAAAAATACCGTTCCCCCCCTATTATCTTCGAAGTTACTGAACAGAAAAATCTGTAATAATTACCAATTATTAATGTCATCCTATATATTACAGGAAAAATATAACGGTTTTCCTAACTTGCACTGTTTTTGAGAAATTTGCAAAAATCTTAACACATACTTATTTGCTCCTACTAAACTAATCGCCATATAGTTTTTCTTGAACTATTCATGTATCTACTTATGAGTTTGTACGGAACCCCAAGTCCGACTCGCACTTGGCCGGTTTTTATTTGACTGCGGCCCAATCCGCCGCGGCACCAGCTGTACGCACCGTTCGGCCGAGGTGTGAGGCAGCAAAAGTACTGACGCACGTCGCGTCCCACAGCAGGCACTTTCCCTTCTGCCACGGCACTAGTGTTAAGCCGTCCGGCCTTTTGCCGTCGGTGCGGCAGAGACCCGGAGGCTCCAGCACACAGGGGATGTTGGCGGATACCAAAGCCCTCCTCACGATGTCATTGAGAGCGTGGTGGCGTGGAAATCTTCCCGAACACCGACAACAACTCAACGCGTGATGGCCATTCGCTTCCACCATGGAGCCGCAGATGCACTTATGAGGCACACAAACATCGCAGCCCAGGCGGAGAGCTACTGCCACCCGCAATGAGTCGTTGTCCAGGAGTGTTCCCAAATGAGGAGCAGGCAAAGCCTGTAACCACGCTCCCGCTTCGACTTTTGCCACAGACTTTAGCCTGGCCAAATCCACCCCTGTGGCTACACCCATGAGCTGTGCTAGAGCGTCCCTAGCCCCCACATCGTCCCAAACTCGCTGTATCTGCGGAGCCTTGGGCAGCGATGCAGTTGGGTAAAGAGCCGTCCACCTCTCCAGTGCATCATCCACAAACGGAATGGTAACCCTGTCTCCATGAGAATTTAAAATTTTAGAGACCAGGCCACCAACTCCATGTGCCGACGCGAGGAAGGCTGGCAAGCCCACATGCCCCGCACGCCGCAAACCGAGACCACCGTGACGTATGGGCAAGGACGCTTGGACCCATTGCTCATCCGAAAGAGACACGTTTAATATTGCCTCGGTTGTATCTCTTAACGCGGCGTCAAAAGAAGAAATGTCATCAGGACACAACCATGTTGGAGTGGTTCTTAAAAGATAAGTTATCTTGGGAACCGCGAAACACATTCGTAATAAAGTCAGGGCGACGTGGGCATTAATACCTCTCAGACGTTCCTGGGCCAGCAAAAGTAGTGACTTCCTGGCCGCTATTGCGCTAGAGATAGCTCCTTGGAATATGGGAGAACCCAACAGGGTAAACGTCCCTTGTGAGAGCTCTTTGAGACCAGGAAGCACAGACCTTAAGGAAGTCAAAGAAGAAGAAGAGGCAGGTCCGCAGCAGTAAAACTCACACTTTCCCGCATTCACCTCCAGTCCCATATCCTTCAGGCGGGGAATAAGGATAGCCAAGTCCTGCCTTACGACCTCAGGCTCCCCTCCTAATGTGCCGTCATCTAGGTACCAAATATTAAGGGGAGATTTCAGAGACGACACCGCTTCATGAATAGCAAGACTGAAGGTAAGCGGCCCAAGAGGGTCTCCCTGCTGCGCACCCACCTGCGAAAGAATCAGGGAATCACCGTAAACGAGGTTAGAAGGACAGTGATAGACCTGGTGTAAGAAAGGGTACAGAGCAGGAATATGTTTTTCAACTTCGCCCAATAGAACATCTCTCTCCACAGTATTGAATGCGTTCTTGAGATCTAATTTCAAGACGACGCAGTCTGCATTTCCGGGTTCCGTGACAAAAGTGCGTGTGGCGTGGATCGCGGCCTCACACCCCCTTTGCGTGCCAAAACCCAGCTGATGTGGCTGAAGATACGCAGCCATTCGTTCCTTAACCACATGACACCCCAATTTGGCTACCAAACGGCGAAAAGTGCTACCCACCGCAATTGGCCGTATGCCTCCCTCTTTTTTTGTCAGAGCGCACAGAGACGCTCCGTATAAGCATGGACAGATTTCGCGGTTTAATTGCCCACTAAGTAAAAAATTACATAATATGACCAAGGACTCGAGCAGCCGCTGCCCATTGTCGCCAGCAGAAATCGACGTTAACTCTTTTAAATGAGCTGGACGAATTCCGTCTAAGCCCGCGGCTGACCCACTATGGAAAGTCCCCAGTGCTCGAACCATGTCCTCACGGCTCACCGTCAAGGATTGAAACCGATCCGGCTCCCGAGGGAAGATTAACGTGCGGGACGGGGGTGGATGCTTCGTCCGCAAGGAGGCAAGCGTCTCAGGACCCGGAGGTGCCACTGAGTCATCTGACATTAACACGCGAACGGCTCCCCTAACATCGCCCTCATATACTTTGGACTCGATTGTCTTCAGGACAGAAGGCGACCTTAGGGAAGCCTCCCCGACACTACCAAGTTCTAGTGAACTGGACCAACAATCGGCTGCGGCTATATTTGATTTCACCTTAGTAGTGAGATTGCCCTGACCCTGCTGTTCCGGTGCTTTTAGAGCCGAATATGCAAATGTAAGTAGAGCATACCAATCAGCAGTATCGTTGTTTTCAACGCACTTACTTAAAACGGCGCACAATTTTTCCGCTGCTAAGCTCCTTGCTCCCCTAGGAATGTGTTTAAGCACGCGCACTGATTTCTTAAGAGCGCCCAGGCTCTCTAGAGCTACTTCGGGTGGCGACAAGCTCTGCGGTGCTGGCGGCGGACTGATGCCACCGGGCCGGTCGAGGCAGGGAGACACCCGGGCGGACGCTGGCTGCGAGCACGGTCGCGCCACGTCCTTGTGTACACGCCCCGCATGAATCTTTAGGCCGTGCGACGTGAACCTGCGTGACGACTCTGGGCAATGGGGGCATGTCACCGTGTGGGAAGTGGAATTCATCACGTTAAAAGAATACTATGATACAATTTCATCAATTAAAACAAATAAAATGACGGTCTCATAAAAACATTAAAAAGTACATTGAGCACTAAAATAAGGAGCATTTAACAATCATAACAGGGATATTTATAATTAACTGTATTCTAAATTATATTTGTGTAAAATTCAATAATAAACAATCAGAATTAAAAATAAATTAATAAAATTAAAAATTTGATAATTATTATAAATACAATTCATCTATCAAATTACCCAATTCAGATTAAAACAATTAAAATTAAAAAAAAAATGACTAGATGGCATCCCACAATAAGACGCAACAATAAGAGCGCTCCACTAATTATTTCGCAGAAAAATAAAGGGAACACTAATAAAGGCTTGTAACTAATTACAAAACAATAAATTAATCCTAATGTAATGTTCAGGTCAGGTACCTATGTAATTATGATAAACATACCCTGGGTATGATCTTGTAGTCACACTATTAACAACCGAGTTAAAATTGTCACCTAACGAAAATAAACAAATAGGCTAAATGAGAAAGAGATCGTCTTCTTAATGCTTCGGTTGGACTGCAGAGTCAGGCGCACTTGTAAACATTCCAAGTTACATCATCACCACACCATAGCGCCCGCGATGACATCGACGCTCAACGCACGCAGCGCCTCGAAGAAGTCGGCGCCGACGCCGACGCTCCTCATCTAAACTCACCGCCGATCGTAGCGTAGGTGTGCCGTGCCGCACGCACACTTAGCTACCTCTCGCAGCGCGCACGCGCAGGTGCTTGCGTACCGGGGCGCTCGGACACGTTCGGAACTCCTCGTCAAAATCCGTGAACAGCGGTGACAGGGCGAGACGAAAAATAAGTCGCTATCTCTCACCGCAGCGGAGGTGAGGAATGACCCCGCGCGCCCTCCAGTGTAGGCGATAAGGCTTGCAACTTAGTTGCAAGTTGATTTTGCACACGGCACTACACTAAGTGATGTTGAACAAGATACTTTAAGTACGCAACAGTAGCGTCTAATTATGAGTAACGTATATTAACATTTTTCTGTTTAATTTTATTTAAGAAACGGGCGGCACGTCTGCCTCCAACCGTGCCTAAAAAAAAAAAAAATATACTTTTTTGTTCATAAGGGGCGTAAAGTAGAGGTATATATCAAAATGTACATGCTATATGATTGTAGGTACGTTATATGTGTACGTCGTTTATAAATCCTATAACTTACTAATGGTTATCGTAACGAAATACGCACCGTATAGGTGTTTCTCGTACGTAATCAGACTTTTGATTTTTATTTATTTCTATACAATAAATTGATGTTTTCAAATCAATGACGTTATCAATTCCATCCGTAGATGTTTGTAATATTATTTATTACCGAGCGTAAGGACAAAAACAAGTTTGCCAGCCGGAGATGCTGGCAGGTACCTATATAAAAAACCGGTCAAGTGCGAGTCAGACTCGCGCACCGAGGGTTCCGTATAAACTCATAAGTAGACCAACCTTACGACTAACAGCAACCATGCCTTAAACCCAGCTTAGCCCTATTATACCAGGAAAAATCTTAACGCGATGCAGCGTATGCTACAACGACATCTATTGATACTAAATAGCGCGTAAATTTAACTTGTAATTTAAATTTAAACGTTACTGTTTGTTATTGGCTGGTTGAAATAATTGTTTGTCAACTAAGTTAGTTCTCATGTATCATTTTTCATGAAGGAATCATGTTTTGAAGGACACTTTATTTTATATTTGTGTCCCTAGATGGCGCTAGTGGTATTTCATTTTTATGGTATTTACTAGTGTCAAATTTCCTAACATACTCCTATTATAGAGTTTTTAATAATTATTTTTACTTTATGTTTTTTCCCGATTCCTGATGAGTGATCATTGTATTTAATAGACATTTTTTATGTAATCTGATATAAACCATCGCTTAGTTTTGCTGCTCTCCGCTAGATGGCTCTCGTAGGGAGGGTACAAGTAATATGTTAAGATTTTTGTAAATTTTTATAAAAGTATTCCGGTTAGGAAGAGAAAATATAACGGTCTTCCTAATAATAATACTAATCCTAATAAGTAGATACATGAATAGTTCAAGAAAAACTGTATGGCGATTAGTTTAGTAGGAGCAAATAAGTATGTGTTATGATTTTTGCAAATTTCTCAAAAACGGTGCAAGTGAGGAAAGCCTTTATATTTTTCCTCTAATATTTAGGACGACATTAATAATTGGTAATTATGACACATTTTTCTGATCAGTAACTTCGGAGAATATAGGGGGGGAATGGTATTTTTTTAAACTTTTTTCGCCATAAATCAAAAACTATTTATTTAAGAAAAAAAATAAAAACGGCATTTTAATCTACAAATTAAGCTCTTTCATTTGATACCCCACTCGATATATTAGCCCTACTTTCAATTTTCAAAATCCCATTACGGAGCCCTTTAAAAAAAAAGTAAAAAAGTTACAAGATTTTTTTTATGTCCAATAAGCTCGGGTTAGCTACTTTTAACACTATTCCAAATTTCAAACCGATAGCAGCAGTAGTTCCTGTGATATCTGGCTGTGACAGACGGACAGACAGACAGACAGACAGACGAGTCGCACCATAAGGGTTCCTTTTTTACCATTTTGGTACGGAACCCTAAAAATACCTCGAAAAATACATTTTTGGGCAAAAACTTACTACTTGATTCAGCCGAAACAAAAAGAGACATTTTACTTATTTCACCTTCGCGAACGAAGTCACAAGTGTGGGTCCATATTATAAATACAGGTATTGAAAGCTTTATTAAACCTCCTTGGCTGATTGCAGGAGAGCGCGGACTCGGACTCGGGGGCGGAGACGTACTGCGAGCGCTGCGACATCAGGTTCCACAGCGGCCGCGCCTTCCGCGAGCACAGGTTCCACTCCGTGCTGCATGCCGACGGCGTGGAGTGAGTACCGTTATTTGATAAGCATCGAGCCAAACCAAAATGTGGTTTAACTAAATTATGTTGTGTTATGTTATGTATGTGTGTTACGACTCGTTGAGCTCAGTGGGAGTGCCACCGCCTACAAAGCTAGAGGTCCCGGGTTCAAATCCTGGTAAGGGCAAATATTTGTGTGACGAGCACGAGTAGATTAGATGTATATCGTCGTCTAGTACCCATAGTACAAGTATTGCTTAGTTTGGGACTAGCTCGATTCGTGTAAGATTGTCCCCCGATATTTATTTTATTAATGTACTATTATTTGTGTATTTTTGTTAGAGGGGGCGGAATGCTGCAAGTAGTTATATCACTAGTGGCTCTGCGAGCTGTAGACCTCGGCCTGTCAACCCCAATGGCTCCGCCATTTTGAAAACCTTCCAAAAACTGAATCGACAAATAAATCCATATGTATAACAGAACCAGCTCACAAAATTTCACGAGAAGAGAGAACAGACAGACATTCGCTGGAAATATCAAATCATTTTTAGGGTTCCGTACCAAAATGGTAAAAACCGGCCAAGTGCGAGTCGGACTCACATACGAAGGGTTCCGTACCACCGTACAAAAAACGTCGTAATAAACAACTGGCAAAAGGTCTTAAATGTCGTGTAGATCAATGGCACTTAAAACCTTTTGGTTGTGAAGTTTTTTGGCAATAACTTCAAAACGGTTTATACCTTTTCATCAATCACACTTGCTCGAAAATGGTGTCATTACACGTAGGTTATGCGGGCCGTAAATGACCTATTACGACCTAGGCATGTTTTCAGAAATAAAAAACCGGTCAAGTGCGAGTCGGACTCGCGCACCGAGGGTTCCGTACAAGATCGTCAGTAGATACGTGATTAATTCAAGAAAAACTGTATGGTGGGACAAACTTAACTTTGCTCTTGAAAACTGTTGTCCCCATACATGAACATATGCCGCGGTTAGTTTAGTAGGAGCAATAGTAGATTGTGTCATAAGGGAGCAAAATGATGTATTTACGGCGAGGGCGTATATTGAATCCTAAACGAAGCGAAGGATTATACAATAGAATCCCGAGCGTAGCGAGGGATTCTAATGTATAATCCGGAGCGTAGTGAGGGATTCAAGTGTTAACGCCCGAGGTGAAAATAATTTTGCTACCGAGTGACACATACTGCTTTTCACACCGACTATGAGGAAAATTTAAATACAAACGCTACCTACCAAAATAACGAAAACGAAATATATAGTTAGTCAAAGAGCATCACACATTTTTAATAAAATGAAATGTGAAATTGTTAAATTTACAGTTCCTTATTATTTTATAAAACGTTTATTACTTTTTTCTACTCCTGTACTGTTATCTGTCTTTTACTTGGTCACGAACACTAATATAAGAACATATATAATATGAGTTCAGAGAAGTCTATACTCTATTCCCCATAACAGCACTAGTGTCGTTATAGCCACTTTACGTTATTGCTAGCAACCACAGACTTCTAAATCTAGGTTAAACTGAGGTCAAGGATTAAGCGCTCAATTTTAACTTTACGGTAAAAATGCACAACTACCAACTTAACAAACAATTAAAATCCTACGGCTTTTAAGAAAAACAAAACTTTCTGAACTAAATTCATTGATGCCAACATAAAAACAAAAGTATTTTTAATATATTCACTGCGTGTCAACTTCATTTAAAAAATAAAAAGTTTACCATAGACACATACTGACAGTCATACGTCATATTTGCCTTCTTTGCAGGTTATGCCTTGTTTGTATTTTATAATTTTAAAACCTGTCGTAGAAAAAGTATTGTATGCAACGTTGTATAATTAAGTCAAAAAACGCTCATTGCGTCTCTATTTGCGATACTCGCCGCATTCGCGGCTCGTATCGCAACTCACGCAATTCGCATTTTTTGAACCTTCTTATACAACTGTTGCATAAAATACTATTTACGGACGGGACGAATTTACCACTTCCATATTATATTTATGGCCCTCGCCTGCGGCTCGGACCCCAAACACCTGTGGTCTGGGCCATTCCTTATTATCGACTTTATGTAGAGTCGATATGTAGAGTCGATATGTAGAGTCAATGTAGAGTCGATAATGTAGAGTCGATATGGAGAGTCGATATGTAGAGTCGATATGTAGAGTTGATATGTAGAGTCGATATGTAGAGCAATAATGTAGAGTCGATAATGTAGAGTCGATATGGAGAGTCGATATGTCGAGTCGATATGAAGAGTGGATATGTAGAGTCGATATGTAGAATCGATATGTAGAGTCGATATGTAGAGTCAATAATGTAGAGTCGATAATGTAGAGTCGATATGGAGAGTCGATATGTAGAGTCGATATGTAGAGTTGATATTTAGAGTCGATATGTAGAGTCAATAATGTAGAGTCGATAATGTAGAGTCGATATGGAGAGTCGATATGTAGAGTCGATATGTAGAGTTGATATGTAGAGTCGATATGTAGAATCGATATGTAGAGTCAATAATGTAGAGTCGATATGTAGAGTTGATATGTAGAGTCAATATGTAGAGTCTATAATGTATGGTATGGCAATGGCATATTCTAAGCAGGTTCAAACTAAAAATACCCTGTAGGTAGTCCTTGAACAGAAAAGTATCACTTTGATCCCTCTTATGAGGGATCAAAATACTTTTTTTTAATACACTTGCTCAAAAAGTGGTACTTTTTGTAGCTGTATATCGTGCGCAAAGTTCGATTTTGCGAACTAGTGCTTTTTATTTCCCATTTTTTAGGGTTCCGTAGCCAAAATGGCTAAAAAGGAACCCTTATAGTTTCGTCATGTCCGTCCGTCCGTCCGTCCGTCCGTCCGTCCGTCCGTCCGTCCGTATGTCACAGGCATTTTACTCAAAAACTACAAGACCTATACTGATGAAATTTGGAATATAGATGTCTTGTAGATGCCGCAACTAAGTTTGGTAGTTAAATAATAAAAATAAAAAAATCTAGGGGGGGCACTCCATACATGTAACAGAAGCTAAAAAAAATTTTTTTCACAAAATGACAATGTGTGGTACATAGTTCGACAGCTCTTTTAAAAACATTTTAAGGTTCTTAAGTAATGTTTTTGATTAAGTGAATACCTTTGGAAATAATCGCTCCGAAAGTGGTGAAAATTGTGTCCCCCCCCCTCTATCTTCTAAACCGTGTGTCCGAAAAATATAAAAAAAAATTACAAAGATAACGCTTAATTAATACTTTCAACGAAAATTATTTTCAACAAGATCGGACTAACCGTTTTTGAGTTATTGCCGATAAACTGCGCTTCTCAACAAAAGGACGTAATTGCTATGAAGATACGCTCTTTTGTTTTTGTACTTTTTTTACGTCGTATTTTTTACCTTATAGTTACGGCTATGGAACCCTACACTGAGCATGGTCCGACATGCTCTTGGCCAGTTATTTTAATTTACTGTTGTTCAAATACATACATCCAACTAATGGTCAAATACGTTCTTTGTTTTTATTACGTCAGTGGACACTGAATGAAAGTATACATTTGATACGTTTAAAATATTAAATCCACATATATAACGTTTGATTGTTTTTATTATAAACAATTAAACTGTTATCTAATATTAAAATAGTTTAAAAAGTATGCTTCTTGAGTATTATCAATGAGTAGTTTAGTCAGCGGTCTCGCATAATACTAGTATTATGCGAGACCCAAAAAATAAAAATTGTCACAGATAAGATAATATGGTGCAGGCTGTTCGAGTTTTATAAATGACAACTAGCTTTCCGGCACTAAAGATTACATTTTACTTGGAAATTAATGAGCTATTAAGTATTTAAATATTTATTGCTTTTTTCCATTTTTAAATGCAGTTAAATTATCTTAGAACGTTTGTCTGTTCCCAAAATAGTTTATTAGGGTTCCGTACCAAAATGGTAAAAAAGGAACCCTTATGGTGCGACTCTGTCTGTCTGTCTGTCTGTCTGTCTGTCTGTCCGTCTGTCACAGCAAGATATCTCAGGATCCACTGATGCTATCGACTTGAAATTTGGAATAGTGTTAAGAACCGCTAACCCGGGCTTATAAGATGTAAAAAAATTCTTGTAACTTTTTTACTTTTTTTTTAAAGGGGTCCGTAATGAGACTTTGCAAATTGAAAGTAGGGCTATTATATTGAGTGAGGTATCAAATGAAAGGGCTTAATTTGTAGATTAAAACAGTATTTTTGTATTTTTTTTTAAATAAGTAGTTTTTGATTTATGGCGAAAAACGTTAAAAAAAATACCGTTCCCCCCCTATTATCTTCGAAGTTACTGAACAGAAAAATCTGTAATAATTACCAATTATTAATGTCATCCTATATATTACAGGAAAAATATAACGGTTTTCCTAACTTGCACTGTTTTTGAGAAATTTTCAAAAATCTTAACACATACTTATTTGCTCCTACTAAACTAATCGCCATGTAGTTTTTCTTGAACTATTCATGTATCTACTTATGAGTTTGTACGGAACCCTCGGTGCGCGAGTCCGACTCGCACTTGGCCGGTTTTTTTTTTATTTGGCTGAATGGTGACAAACGCTGCCACGTTGAAAAAAGTTCGCAATTAAAAGTAACACATTTTGTTTTATTCCCGCCATTTTCATTCATGATTGTAATTTTGTAATTATTAATTATCACGCATTAGTTTGATAACACTTTTGTGAAAAATGAGCGATTCAGACGAGTTTGAAATAAATTCAACACCACGAGATATACTAGCAAAGGTGTCAACGGCAACTACTATTCATTATTTTACCAGAGAAGTCGAAGGAGGAATATCTGGCCGTCTATGAGCAATTCATTGACTGGAAACGAGAAAATCGAACGGCGTCATTCTCAGAAAATGTACTTATGGCCTACTTTCTTGAATTGTCTAAGAAATATCAGGCATCTACAATGTGGTCAGGATACTCAACGTGACTCTTAATAAGTGTTCCAATTGAGTGCTCCATTTTTATGAGGCCAAAAAATAAACAAATTTGTCTCTTAATCATTCAATCATTTCATTTTCGTTGTAATTTTTCGCAAATGTATTAAAAAACGTCGTTTGATACACGTGCGGAAGTGTCATTTCCACTCGTCCCGAGTCTTGTCCCTCGCCTTACGGCTCGGGCCAAGACACCTCGGGACTCGTGAAAAATGACATACTTTCCGCACTTGTATCAAAAAGTACTATTTTAATACACTTGCTCAAAAAGTGGTACTTTTTGTAGCTGTATATCGTGCGCAAAGTTCGATTTTGCGAACTAGTGCTTTTTATTTCCCATTTTTTTTAATTTACTGTTGTTCAAATACATACATCCAACTAATGGTCAAATACGTTCTTTGTTTTTATTACGTCAGTGGACATTGAATGAAAGTATACATTTGATACGTTTAAAATATTAAATCCACATATATAACGTTTGATTGTTTTTATTATAAACAATTAAACTGTTATCTAATATTCAAATAGTTTAAAAAGTATGCTTCTTGAGTATTACCAATGAGTAGTTTAGTCAGCGGTCTCGCATAATACTAGTATTATGCGAGACCCAAAAAATAAAAATTGTCACAGATAAGATAATATGGTGCAGGCTGTTCGAGTTTTATAAATGACAACTAGCTTTCCGGCACTAAAGATTACATTTTACTTGGAAATTAATGAGCTATTAAGTATTTAAATATTTATTGCTTTTTTCCATTTTTAAATGCAGTTAAATTATCTTAGAACGTTTGTCTGTTCCCAAAATAGTTTATTTTTATTTGGCTGAATGGTGACAAACGCTGCCACGTTGGAAAAAGTTCGCAATTAAAAGTAACACATTTTGTTTTATTCCCGCCATTTTCATTCATGATTGTAATTTTGTAATTATTAATTATCACGCATTAGTTTGATAACACTTTTGTGAAAAATGAGCGATTCAGACGATTTTGAAATAAATTCAACACCACGAGATATACTAGCAAAGGTGTCAACGGCAACTACTATTCATTATTTTACCAGAGAAGTCGAAGGAGGAATATCTGGCCGTCTATGAGCAATTCATTGACTGGAAACGAGAAAATCGAACGGCGTCATTCTCAGAAAATGTACTTATGGCCTACTTTCTTGAATTATCTAAGAAATATCAGGCATCTACAATGTGGTCAGGATACTCAACGTGACTCTTAATAAGTGTTCCAATTGAGTGCTCCATTTTTATGAGGCCAAAAAATAAACAAATTTGTCTCTTAATCATTCAATCATTTCATTTTCGTTGTAATTTTTCGCAAATGTATTAAAAAACGTCGTTTGATACACGTGCGGAAGTGTCATTTCCACTCGTCCCGAGTCTTGTCCCTCGCCTTACGGCTCGGGCCAAGACACCTCGGGACTCGTGAAAAATGACATACTTTCCGCACTTGTATCAAAAAGTACTATTCTGAATAGGAGGTGTGAAAATAAGGTTTTCTTACGATTATTGCGAATTTCTAAAAAAACGCTGCAAGTTAGTAAAATCGTTTTATTTTTCCTGTAATATTTAGAATAATATTAATAATCGGTAATTATTACAGATTTTTCTGTTCAGTAACTTCGGAGATAGGTAATAGTGTAGGAATGGTATTTTTTTTAACGTTTTTGTCTTAAATCAAAAACTACATTGTCTAATAGAAAAAATAAAAACGCGTTTGAAATTTTCATATTAAGCCCTTTCATTTGATATCCCACTCGATATATTAGCACAACTTTTGATTTTCGACATCCCATTTCGGTCCTCTTTAAAAAAAGGATATATGATTTTTTTCTGTTCCATAGGCTCAAATTAGCGGTTTTTAACACTATTCCAAATTTCAAGTCGATAACATCAGTAGATCCTGAGATATCTTGTTGTGACAGACGGACAGACAGACAGACAGACAGAGTCGCACCATAAGGGTTCCTTTTTTACCATTTTGGTACGGAACCCTAAAAACAGACGTTAGCTAATGTTGAGCTTTAAAATCACTATTTGTTTCAGACACGAACTTGAAGATGAAATTACAGTACCTAGGAAAGTTCTCGGCAAAAAGCTTCGGGCTAAAGTAAGTACCTAAATTAACTTGAATTACATTGGTAGTTATTATTAACTGACTTCAAAAAAGTATGTCCTCCGTTTTTAAATGTACCTATGTTCTCCGAGTACTGGAAAAAGGTTGGACCGATTTGGAAATAGTATTATTATTTTGAAAAGGTGCATACCTTCCATCTGGCTACATTGTTATGCGAAGATGAGATATTGGAAAAATCGAGGGAAATAATATAGATTTAGTTGAATTCGTTAGTTTTAATGGATTGTATCTGGGGGCACGGGAGTGCCCCCGCCAAGTCGAGCAAAACAAAGGCACGGCCGTACCATCCTTTTCTCGAAGCCATTCAGGCGATTTTCAGCCACCCGTAATTTTGTACTGGCTGAAGCTAGAACCCTGAAATTTCAGGGATATATAGGGCTCAATAAGACTTATATACACGATGGCATCTAATCGGTAATCAGGTACCAGTTTTTCTAACTCAGTAATTGATGGCGGTCACGTTGATGTCGTAATTAGTTACATCTAAACATTTTTTTTTTCTGTGGTAATTTTTATTTTGAAATCAGTTTTATCCTAAATTCCTTGTCACCCTAATAATCTATATCTGTGAGATTACAACCTCTTTAAAAAAATAATGACAATGATAATTTATGAGTAATAACTTGTCACTGTCATGTATGTAAACAAAGTCATAGAAGTCGCAAATATTGAATGAGAAAAGTAAATTAGTAATTAAAAAAACATGCCTCGACCATATTTGTGCTCAAAATATCGAGCGTTACAATACTGTAGGTACGTTTATTAATACAAACCAAACAGCTGAAGATGAACTCAAGAATTATACCACGAAATTCATCCAAACGTACCAATTCTCACGCACAGTTTGATGAACCGCATGAACTAAAATCTCCGTGACTTCGGACAGTTCACAGTGCCAAACCACGGTCAAGCACCCGGCCGGCCTCGACGTCGTCCTGACGATCTGGATGACGCATTTTAAAATACTTTGCTCGGGATCCTCGTAGGAGCAATAGGCAAGCAGCGAGAAGGTTTCATGTGAGTCAGTCCTTCGTGTGGCGGCTACTTAAATCGTCGGAATTGCATTCTTTTAATTTTCGGCCATTTTATCAATTTTAATTCGTTATCTATCACGCCCTAACTACTCATACTCGTAGAAAAGTTTATTTACTTAAGATCTGTCAAATTTTCCGCGAAAGCGATGGCACTTGACGTATCGTGATCACGTGATTTTACTTCAATAATGAATGTAGGTGACCATGTATCCAGTGGTTATTAGTTTAAATTATGTTTTAACCTTGAATTAATTAAACAGTGAGGTATTTGTGTGAGACCTCGCCTATTAAGTTTGATTTTAGCTAGATATTAATATTTGTCTACTCCTGATTACCGATTAGAATCCGCCGTGTATATTCTCAATATCATTCAATTTGAACGTGTAGTTTAAGAACTATTGCATGTCAAAGTTGCTTAGTTTTGTCACTGACTCACTGATCATCATAATTCTAAGGTACTTCTAGCCGACCTACAAGCTCAAAATTTTAAACATACCTAGTTAGTTTTTAGCCTATCAAGACCTTAAAAACCTAAATATGTTGTAATTTCAGTCACAACTGTCCTCCCGTCCCGTCCAAATACATACGATTACAAAGTTAGTTTAGCAGTTCAAATTGAAAAGAATGGATTGGAATGTAATAATTAAAGGAAGACCACTTACAAAAAGAAATGAGATCCCATCAAAAACATTACATGTAAAAGTAAATTTTTAAAACAAAAAATAAAAACCGACTTCCAAAAACTTAAACTAAAAAGCAGAAAATAATATGTTAATTACCCGAAAAAAATGGATAATCAACGATTCATATATACATATACAGATATTTATAGTTTTTAACCTGCTTTTTTGAAGTCGGTGCCTGCCACGCAAAGCTGGCTATGCTGAGCTCCTTTTATCCTTAGCTGGCACCGACTTCAAAAAAGCAGGTTAAAAACTATAAATATCTGTATATGTATATATGAATCGTTGATTATCCATTTTTTTCGGGTAATTAACATATTATTTTCTGCTTTTTAGTTTAAGTTTTTGGAAGTCGGTTTTTATTTTTTGTTTTAAAAATTTACTTTATTTTTAAATTTTTAGTGGCGCTGTAAAAATACTATTTTAACCAAATAGACTAAAGTCTATTTAGTTAAAAGAAAATTTTTCCAAATCGGTCTAGCCTCAAGTAATCGGGGAACAAACCTACATAAAAATTGATCTTTGTTTTGAAGTCGGTTAAGACTGGAAACTTATATCTAATAAGAAGTGCACGAGAAACTAAGAAAAATACCAAAATCGCTATATGTGTGCCTCTAATATTTGAAGAGTTCCCTCGATTTCTCCAAGATCCCATCATCAGATCCTGATTTGGTTGCAATGGAATCACCTCGGAAGTATACCCTTTCAAACAAAACAATAATTTTCCGAATCGGTCCAGCTGTTTTTAAGTAATCGGGGAAGAAACCTACATAAACATTTGTTCCTTTTTTGAAGTCGGTTAACACTAAAAACTTATTGCTAGTAAGAAATGGACAAGAAACTACGAAAAATACCGAAATCGCTATATGTGTGCCTCTAATATTTGAAGAGTTCCCTCGGTTTCTCCAGGATCCCATCATCAGATCCTGATTTGGTTGCAATGGGACCATTTCGGAAGTATACCCTTTCAAACACAAAAAGAATTTTTCAAATCGGTCCAGCCGTCTTCGAGTAATCGCGTAACAAACATACAAAAAAAAAAAAAAAAAAACATTCAGACGAATAGAGAACCGGCCTTCTTTTGGAAGTCGGTTAAAAAAGATGCAAGTCTCGCAACGCAGTTCTCCTACAACAAAAAAGGTTTGAGATGTAAAGTTAAACCAAGTCAGTACCGGGGGAGGGGGGGGGGGTATCAACAGAACTCGATGTCCACCGACTTGCCTATTATTTAACCGTGGGGGAACACATTTTATAGATCTAATAATGGAGAAGTCGGTGGAAATCGAGTTCTGTTGATACCCCCCCGGTACTGACTTGGTTTAACTTTATATCTCAAACCTTTTTAGTTGTAGGAGAACTGCGTTGCGAGACTTGCATCTTTTTACATGTAATGTTTTTGATGGGATTAATTTATTTTCTTCCATGTTTCAGATAACCAAGGAATTGGGAAAAAGGTGCGTAGCATATTTTTTGATCACTTTATTTAATTTGGATAACTTTATCTACACGCATATTATAAACCCTATAAATGCGTTCAAAAACCGCAAATTATATCCAGCATATCGATAAACTGTTTTGTTAGAAGTAGAACAAATTTCTTATCCGTGAAAATGTTTCATCACACAAACCTCAATTCACCTCAATTCAATGAAATTTTATTTGAAATGAAATGTCAATTGCAAACAATTTTGATAAATCTCACACGTTACTAAGTATCGAACGATATGTTAGTAGAGGTGCAGCCTAGTTTGTCTCAGAATTTAAAAATAATAAAACCGGTCAAGTGCGAGTCGGACTCGCGCACCGAGGGTTCCGTACACACTCGTCAGTAGATATGTGAATAATTCAAGAAAAACTGTATGGTGGGACAGTGTCCGTCAAGATAGCGTACACCGTAAAGATATTCAGAATCTGATGTAGCCAATAAATAGTACCCAAATAGTACCGACGAAATACCTAGGTGAAAAAAATAGTACCCTTAAACTTTCCGAAATATAAGGCCTGTTCACGGTGTACGCTACCGGGCCGTCAAGCTGGCGTACACCGCTTGTATCTCTGGAACGGCTTTGTTTTCGGGAATGTTTTATATGTCAAAAAATAGTACCCAAATAGTACCCTAGGGCCCTAAAATTTCATTTCTCTAGCTATCGAAGAAGCCGAGATATTCCATGACTTAACGGTGTACAAAATTTCGCAGCGTCAAGCTGGCGTACCCGGGAATTTCATATATAAAGGCTTAAAATTCCGAAATGAGGTATATACCAATAAATAGTACTATAAATAGTACCCCTTTTTCATTAATAATAATATACAAAAACTATATAGAAAACTGAAAAAAATCAAGACAAATTTCTACATAGTAAAAGTACAGGCACGCAAAGAAGTGTTTGGCATGTAACGAATTGACTCAACTAGAAACTACCATGGCCTCATATTGAACCTTAACTTAAGGCATATAGGTGTTTTTACAATCAATATTTCCAAGTAACGCCATTTTATTATCGAGCGTAAGGACAAAAACATGTTTCCGGGTACGCCAGCTTGACGCTGCGAAATTTTGTGCACCGTTAACTCCGATAGCTATAACTACGATAGCTAGAGAAGGGAAATTTTAGGGCCCTAGGGTACTATTTGGGTACTATTTTTTGACATATAAAACGTTCCCGAAAACAAAGCCGTTCCAGAGATACAAGCGGTGTACGCCAGCTTGACGGCCCGGTAGCGTACACCGTGAACAGGCCTTATATTTCGGAAAATTTAAGGGTACTATTTTTTTCACCTAGGTATTTCGTCGGTACTATTTGGGTACTATTTATTGGCTACATCAGATTCTGAATATCTTTACGGTGTACGCTATCTTGACGGACACGTGGGACAAACTTAACTTTGCTCTTGTGAAACTGTTGTCCCCATACATCGACATATGCCGCGGTTGGTTTAGTAGGAGCAAATAAGGTTGTCTTACGATTTTTGCGAATTTCTAAAAAATGCTGCAAGTTAGGAAAACCGTTTTATTTTTCCTGTAATATTTAGGATAATATTAACAATCGGTAATTATTGCAGATTTTTCTGTTCAATATCTTCGGAGATAATAGGGGGGGAACGGTATTATTTTTAACGATTTTAGTCTTCAATTAAAAATTACATGTCTAAGAAAAAAAATAAAAACTGTTTTGGAATCTACATATTAAGCCCTTTCATTTGATATCCCACTCGATATATTAGCTCAACTTTTGATTTATGACATCCCATTTCGGTTCCCTTTAAAAAAAAGTAAAAAAGGTATTAGTACATTGTGTATCAAGGGCGGTAAGTAAGGAATTACAAACGAGTGATTGTTACAAGGCCGAGGCGAAGCCGAGGGCTTTAATAACACGAGTTTGTAATTCCTTTACCGCCCGTGGCACACACAATGTTTTTCATCACACTTGTGAGGAAATCTGATTAAAATAACCTTACTTAACCTAAATAAAATTGTAAAACTGACAGTGACATTCGTGACATATATCAAGACGACAAGTCACGTTCGGAAACCATAGCGGTAAAGATTTAAAATGGTTAATTTTATATTTGCAAAATACTGAAATACACTATTTAAACATTTAATTAATGTTACAGAAATATGTGTTTACATGTATTTGCAATAACAGTTCTCTTTAAGTAAATATTTCAGTAATAAAAGTTAAAAAAGTAAGTTGGCGTTTCCTTTGATCATGACAAATAAGAGTAAAACAGAACCAGCGTTTCAAATTTAAAAAGAAAACCATTACGCCCTAGGGCGTAATAGGTCATTTACGGCCCGCAAAACCTACGTGTAATGCACCATTTTCGAGCAAGTGTGATGAAAAATTTTTTCATCACACTTGCTCGAAAATGGTGCATTACACGTAGGTTTTGCGGGCCGTAAATAAGCTATTACGCCCTAGGGCGTAATGGTTTTCTTTTTAAATTTGAAACGCTGGTTCTGTTTTACTCTTATTTGTCATGTTCAAAGGAAACGCCAACTTACTTTTTTAACTTTTATCACTGAAATATTTATTTAAAGAGAACTGGTATTGCAAATACATGTAAACACATATTTCTGTAACATTAATTAAATGTTTCAATAGTGTATTTCAGTATTTTGCAATTATAAAATCAACCGTTTTAGGTCTGTACCGCTATGGTTTCCGAACGTTGCGCATTGTCTATGGATATGTCACTGTCAGTTTTACAATTTTATTTAGGTTAAGCAAGGTTAATTTTAATTAGATTTCCTCACAAGTGTGATGAAAAACATTGTGTGTGCCACGGGCGGTAAAGGAATTACAAACTCGTGTTATTAAAGCCCTCGGCTTCGCCTCGGCCTTGTAACAAACACTCGTTTGTAATTCCTTACCTACCGCCCTTGATACACAATGTACTATTTTCTGTCCCATAGGCTTGGGTTAGCGGTTTTTAACACTATTCCAAATTTCAAGTCGATAGCATCAGTAGATCCTGAGATATCTTGCTGTGACAGACGGACAGACAGACAGACAGACAGAGTCGCACCATAAGGGTTCCTTTTTTACCATTTTGGTACGGAACCCTAAATACTGCGGTTGCGTGACATGCGGGGAAAAAGTTCTAACTGAACGCCATTTAACATTTTTAATTTGCTTTTTTTGAACACATCATACAGAGCTTAATATGTGTGTAGATGAAGCAGTGCATGTAATCATAGTTCAGAATATAAAATTAGAAATGTGAAAGTTGGTGAAGATGTTTATATGTTAAAAAGTTGGGATGTTTGTTACTAAATAACGGGGTCACAACTAAATGGATTGAGCTGAAATTTAGCATGTAACTAGACCAAGTCCTGGATTGAATCATAGGACATTTATATCCCAGTAAAGATTTCCCTTAGGACAGTAACGGGAACAACGCGGACGAAGCCGCGGGTACATGCTAGTTGTACATAATTCGGCATTAAAACACTCTCTCTTGTGAGGTTATTATGACGCTCCTGTCGGCGCGTGTCATAAAGTATAAACCCACGCTCGTAGTTAAATAGCTTTCATTATGTAACTGTCACATAAATTATTACTAAAAACCTTGTGATTAATAACCATATCATTATGAAAACTTAATAATTGTAGAGATACTTCTAATTATAATCGATTCAGGTTACTTTGAATAGCAAACTTTTATTTGCAAATTAAAATGTAGCTACCTGTAATACTTACAGAAAACCAGAAGATGAACATGTCACCGCCTCGGACACCAAGCGTCGGAAAAAAATTAAAAGAAAACGCAGAAAACCTACCACTTGCTATCAGGTATGATGTGTTTTGAGATTTTTCTACTCCTGTACTTTTATCTGACTTACTTGGTCACGAACACTAATATAAGAAAGAACATACATAATATGAGTTTAGAGAAGTCTATACTCTATTCCCCATAATAGTACATTACTGCAGGGGCCGGGAAATAAGGGGTTGCCGGCCGAGTACATATAGCTAGCAGATAGTTACGAGGTCGGCGACGCCATTTCCTGCCGAGGTATGTATAGTGCTTTTCTCAAATATGCAATGAAATAAATAAACTTACTAATATCCTTACTTACCCTAAATATTTTAATCAGAAACTTTCTATCAGAAAGTGACGTTAGTGACACTGACATATCCATATACAATGCAAATGTCACGTTCGGAAACCAAAAGCTGTTTCAGTTTACATTTTTACCGCGAATATTTAGATGAAATATTTTAAATGTGTATTCTTGTGGTTTAGTTTGCAATTTATAATAATTGGAAATTGTTTATAATGTGGTATTTGTTATGTTCATGTCAATTTTAAATAAATAAAACTGCAAAATATAGCAAAAATTGTTTTTTGTTTTTTTAATGGCTGAATGCCGTGATGCTGTGGCCCAAATAAATGTGGAATGGAAATAAAAAAAAATACATTGAGGCCGGCAATGTAAGTATGAAATTCCATTCCGTGCCAAGTGTCAAGCCGCACCGGAAACGAGGTACTTTGCGGCCTATATTTAGGCACGTAATGTCAACATTTCATGCCATGTTTGAGAAAAAGCACTTCTGTCTTTAAAGTTGCAAAAAGATACTGCTGTGATGTGGAGATTAAAAGATGTCCTTTGATTGAGTATATGGTTTATTCTGGCTCTCCTTACAATAGGTTACACGGCATATATAATGGAGGAGAAGCGAGAGTGTGTGCGTGTTACGCTACACACTACACCTCCCCTTTTAATGAAAAAAAAAAAATCAAAATACAGTATATAAGGTTCTTTTGATTTTTTTTATACATTTATTACAGTAGTAAAAAATAGTAATTTATATATAGTCTATAAGCAATATGACTAAAATCTACATGTTAACATTTAATTTGATATCAATTAATTTTTTTTTTCTTTTAGAAACTTGATTATTAATTTAGACACACTATAAACATTTATGATAAAATTAACCAACACATTCTATAAAAAAAAACAATAAAATCAATCATAAGTTTTGTTAGCATAATAGTATTTTATGCAACAGTTGTATAAGAAGGTTCAAAAAATGCGAATTGCGTGAGTTGCGATACGAGCCGCGAATGCGGCGAGTATCGCAAATAGAGACGCAATGAGCGTTTTTTGACTTAATTATACAACGTTGCATACAATACTTTTTCTACGACAGGTTTTAAAATTATAAAATACAAACAAGGCATAACCTGCAAAGAAGGCAAATATGACGTATGACTGTCAGTATGTGTCTATGGTAAACTTTTTATTTTTTAAATGAAGTTGACACGCAGTGAATATATTAAAAATACTTTTGTTTTTATGTTGGCATCAATGAATTTAGTTCAGAAAGTTTTGTTTTTCTTAAAAGCCGTAGGATTTTAATTGTTTGTTAAGTTGGTAGTTGTGCATTTTTACCGTAAAGTTAAAATTGAGCGCTTAATCCTTGACCTCAGTTTAACCTAGATTTAGAAGTCTGTGGTTGCTAGCAATAGCAAAGTGTGCGCGCGCGTGCAATTGTCGGGAGGCGTACCGCCTAGAATGAGTCATAATGTCATCAGCGAACGTACTTAAATGCATCAGCTGTAATTTAGTGGTGAATGAACTGTTATGTTTTATACAAAATAAACAAATGATTATGGACAGTGAAAGTTTGGTGAAAATTTGTGCATCGGCGTTTAATACAGAAGATATTGTCACGGCTAAATCCTTGTTATTCCAGTCCGTATCGACCGATTTAAGGAATATTAAACGCAAACTCAAGAGCAAGGATGGCAAAAGCCACAAGGATTTGTTTGACATTATTAATGTATTCAAACTTATGGACAGTGAAAAGTTTCCCGTGTTTGTTGCCTGTGACTTAAATAAGCTACCACCAGTGACCTGGGATCATTTGGACGTATCGAGTTTCCTTAAAGACATCACGGTTCTTAAACGGGACCTTGAGAATATTAAGGAGACGTATGTTACTACGGAAATGCTACAAAAAACGAAACAAGACATTTTGTGTGCTAAACATGATAGTCTAACTACTGAGAGTTTGCAGGGAACTAATTTTAATTTCTCGCAAAAAGGGAATATAAATTGCCGTCGCGGCGCAAACAATGCGAATTTAAATTTAAACTATGATAGTGGTCCAATGGGTCTACCCCACTTGTCGTTTAAATCCATATTTGTGAAAGACGTTACACAAAGCAGTTTGAACGATCGGGTGATTGACCCCTGTTGCGAAGTGTCGCCTTCCCGCTCGCGCGTACGCACGAGCTCCGTAGCGTCCGTCTCGCCGGCCGAAGTGGCCCGAGTACGCGAGGAGGCCAATACTACTGTTCCGAGAGAGATTCAACGGCCTGCGCCCGCACCGAGTAACGACGTTGTGAGGAGTACTTCGAGTTCGGACAGCGTATGTAAGGTAACAGCGGCCGGCAGCGCTGTGACGAGCGATGAGTCACTGCCTGATAACGGGCTATCGACTCACAATAGATCTTATGCAGATATTGCGCGAGCGCCGGGAGTATGGAAGATAGATGAAACTGATTCAGAATGGATTAAGGTGCAGAATAAGAAATTCAGGAATCGTTTTATAGGTAATAAAGGGACTGCATCAACAAAACCTGAATGCAAGTTTAGAGCGGCGGATTTAAAAATTCCTTTGTTTATAAATAATGTCAACAAAGGTACGTCAGCGGCGGACATAGTAGAATACATAGAGGAGCGCACAAAAATAAAGGTGACTTTAGAAAAGTGGTCAACGAAGAGAGAAAAAGAATACGATGCCTACAAAGTGTTTGTGCCAGGGCATAGTCTAGATATTTTTATGAATACTGCACTTTGGCCAAAAAATATATCATTCAGGCGGTTTGTGTTCTTTAAAAATAGACAATTAGACTCTGCATTTAAAAAACAATAACATATTTAGTTTATTATGGATAGTGCCACATTATGTAAATTTATAAGTTATAATTGTAAGTCAGTTACTCGCTCTGTTGATTACGTAAAAACTTTATGTCATAAAGCCCACATATTGTCCCTGTCGGAAACTTGGCTTTTTTGTCATAACTTGGCGTTCTTGGGTAGTATTGATAGTGATTTTGGATATACGGGTAAATCAGCAATCGATGACACAGCTGGTATTATACGTGGTAGACCATATGGGGGTGTTGCACTGTTATGGAAAAAAAGTGCATTTGACTCTGTTACAGTAATAAATTGTATTAGTAATCGGATCGCGGCCATTAGTGTTAAGGTTCGTGGCCGGTCTTTTCTGGTGTTCTCGGTTTATATGCCAGTGAACGATGCAGACAATTTACCTGAGTTCACTGAGTGTCTCAGTGAGATGTGCGCCATCATTGAGAATGTCCAAATATCATCTGTTTTTATGATGGGGGACTTTAATGCGCACCCAGACAGCTTATTTGGACGTGAAATGTTGAAATTTTGTGGTGAACAGTCCTGGCTGTGTGCTGATATTGTTAAGTTGGGTATATCCTCAGATACTTTTACGTTTGTGAGCGAAGCTCATGGCTGTACGCGCTGGCTCGATCACTGTCTGGTGACCGAGGCAGCGATGCAGTCAGTTATGGATGCTAGGGTGCATTATGGGTCAGACTGGTCGGACCATCTAGCCTTGGAGATCAACTGTAACATACAAGTGTTGAAACCTATGCATACACAACCGAGTAAAGCTCATAACAAGGTACTGTGGGGGCAAAGAGACGCTGCACAGACTGAAAAGTACCATAAGTTGTGTAGTGAGAGACTTAGTGCTATAGACTTTCCCAAAGACCTATCTCAATGTTGTGATGGTTTGTGCAGTATCTCTGAGCATAGAGTGGTGCTTGATAATTTGTATAGTGACATAATTAATTCACTGAAATGTGCGGCTGAGGAAAGTTCAGGCGAGGCTCGGCGTAATAATAAGAAAGACAAGTACGTGACTGGTTGGAACAAACATGTTTATCATGCGCACAGGGAGTCTAGGTACCACTTTCAGATCTGGCGCTCTCACGGCAAGCCATCCAGTGGGCATATATATAATCGCATGTCGGAGACGAAGCGAATCTTTAAATCAAGACTGAAATGGTGCCAGGATAACGCTGATCGGATAAAGATGGATGTTTTGGCCACACATCATGCGAACAAAGACTTTCGCAACTTTTGGAAGGAGACCAACAAGCTGAATCCGAGGCCGTGCACCCCTCTCAATGTGAATGGCTTTAGTGAGCCCTCTGAAATAGCTAACATGTTTAAAAATAGTTTTTCAGTTGAGCCACTTCCCAGTACAGTAAGTTCTGTAAATGTTAGCCGAGTAGGTGGAGTGTCGCGCGAGCCCGTAAAGTTTAGCGCGGCAGAGGTTGCCTCCGTCATTCGCAGGATGACCAGAGGCAAGTCTCCAGGACATGACGGCATTAGCATTGAGCACCTTAAGCATGCCGGTGTTCATTTGCCGCGCGTGCTTTCTATGTTCTTTACGTTGTGCGTTCGACACTCTTATCTGCCTGGTGAATGTATGAGAACAGTGGTTGTACCAATAACCAAAAATAAAACCGGTGATCCGTCGGATAACACCAATTACAGACCCATATCATTGGCAACGACAGTAGCTAAGGTATTGGACAGTCTGCTTGACCGACTATTGAGCAAATACCTTAAGCTGCACGACGCTCAGTTTGGCTTTCAGGCTGGGCTGTCAACTGACACAGCAATTCTATGTCTCAAGCACACTGTCCGATACTATACAGAAAGGAAAACGCCTGTATACGCGTGTGGCCTTCACCAAACGGAGGAGAAATAATATTATAATAAAATCAATATCGAACTTCTTCAATTGCACCGTCTAGCGTCTCGCTGCGCGCGGGCAAGGCAAGTTCCCGCCGCGCCCGCGCGGCGCGCGCCTCCCGCCAGCGTCTTCCACGTCGCGGTATCGAACGCACGCGTCTGTTTGTATGTGAACTTGTGTGAATGTATACTCGGTATTGTATTTGTACTTACTTAATAAATAATTAACTGTGGACTGTGTGTTTGTGCCGTGACACCTAGGATAACACCCAAACTGGTGACCTCGACAACAAGAACATGCACAACGGCGCCGAACTCATGCCCGAAGGGCATTCACTTCCGCACGCAGACGGCGCAGCCGGCGCACAACCTGTCTCGCTCCCGCAAGCGCCACCCGCCGCAGCACCCGTCTTGTTCCCGCATGGCGCCCCTTCTACAGTACCCGCGCACAACGCTTTTACGCCCCAGCCGCAGAACATCGGAGCTGAGTTTTTCGATCCTCCGCAAAATGGAAATTTATTTCGAATCGGGGTAAAAGTGCCCCCATTTTGGGCAGACCGTCCGGCCCTTTGGTTTGCACAAATCGAAGGCCAGTTCGCGCTTGCGGGTATTTCCGTGGATGAGACAAAATTTTACCACGTGATATCAAATCTCGACCATCAAGTTGCGGCCGAAGTCGAAGACATCATAATCAACCCGCCGACACAAAATAAGTACGTAACCCTTAAGTCTGAACTTATACGGAGATTGTCCGCTTCGGAAGAGCAAAAGGAAAAGCAGTTACTTATGCATGAAGAGTTAGGCAGTCGAAAACCATCACAGTTCCTGCGCCACTTACTACACCTCGCGGGCCCAAATAAATTACCGGAAAGCTTTATACGTACCGTGTGGACTAGCAGACTCCCAATACATCTCCAGACAATAATAGCTTCACATCCTGAAATGCCACTGACAAAACTTTCTGAACTAGCAGACCACATTCATGACATCGCGTCGCCCAGTTTCCGGATCGCAGAGGTATCGCCTATGACCGTCCCTATGCACGCTACAGCATCAACAGCGCTGAACCCCTTCATTTCACCGCAGGCTTACCCACCAATTGCTGCAGCCACACCTAGTACATCGACAGCGCTTACTCCATACGCCGCACCGCAGCTGTACTCACCCATGGAGACGATGTCCTTGCAGATTTCTGAACTCTCGCGACAGATGGCAGCACTCACTAGCCACGTCTTCGGCGAACGCTCCCGTTCTAAATCCAGACCATCGTACTTTGGCAACAATCGTTCACGCTCTAAGTCTTCTGCACGTTCTCAGGAGCGTTATGGCGTGTGTTGGTACCATCGCAGATTCGGCGCGCAGGCAACTAAATGCACCCACCCCTGCGAATATAAACCGGAAAACTAGTTAGGCAGCCTGAAGTGGCCGAAAATGACTGCCTTACACGCAACGGCCGCCTATTTGTAACTGACAAGCACAGCAAAGTACAATTTCTGATCGATACTGGAAGTGACCTATGTGTTTATCCTCGATCAGAAATTCGTGGCCAACGAAGCAAAACCGACTTCCAGCTATACGCCGCAAACGGATCGACTATCGCTACATACGGCTATGCACATCTGGAGCTTGATCTCGGACTGCGGCGTTCTTATAGATGGCGATTTATTATTGCTGACGTCACTAAAGCAATAATTGGCGTCGATTTTTTGTCACATTACAACCTCGTGGTCGACTGTCGCAACCAACGCCTTATAGACAGCCTAACGTCACTCCAGTCGCCAGCTAAACCTGTTCCGTCATCAGACATGATATCGTCCATCAAGACTCTCGTAGGAGAATCAAGATATCACGATATCTTACGCGACTTTCCTGATATAACGCGTCCGGCTGGCACACATCGTGAGATGAATCACACCACCGTGCATCATATACGGACGACTCCAGGTCCACCAGTCGTTAGCTCGCCTCGTCGCCTAGCACCCGACAAACTAAAGATCGCAAAGGCGGAATTTCAGTCCATGCTACAATGCGGAACAGCCCGACCTTCCGAAAGCCCTTGGGCTTCACCCTTACATCTCGCACCGAAGAAAGACAATGGATGGCGACCATGCGGGGACTACAGGATGCTTAACGCTCGCACCATACCTGACCGCTACCCCATTCGTCACATCCATGACTTCACACAGGACATCACAGGCTGCAAAATCTTCTCAACCATCGATCTAGTGAAAGCCTACAACCAAATCCCTGTTAGTCAAGAAGATATACCTAAGACCGCTATAACTACGCCCTTCGGAATGTTTGAGTTCCCGTACATGACCTTCGGCTTGCGAAATGCTGCACAAACCTTCCAGAGGTTCGTTGACGAAATGATGCGCGGACTGGACTTCTGCTACGCTTACCTTGACGATTTTCTGGTGTACTCTACGTGCCAAGAAGAGCATGAAGATCACCTTCGTCAACTGTTCTCCAGACTCCAGCAATACGGTATGGTTATCAACACGTCCAAGTGTGTCTTTGGAGCTGCACAGGTAACCTTCCTTGGCTACAGCATCTCAGCAGACGGTATAAAGCCTCTTGAGTCCAAGGTTCAGGCTATTATAGAATACCCAGTGCCAAAGACAGTCAAAGAGCTTCGAAGGTTCTTGGGCATGGTAAATTTCTACCGTCGGTTCATCCCTCACGCCGCCCAGCTCCAAGCACCCCTCAACGCTTTCTTGACTGGCTCTGTAAAAGGTTCGCATCCTGTAAATATATCCGGCGACGCACTGAAGGCATTTGTAGATTGCAAGCAAAGCATTTGCGATGCAGCCCTCCTTGCACACCCAGATTGTCAGGCCCAGCTCTCTTTGGTTACGGATGCATCCGACACATCTATTGGCGCAGCTATACACCAGCTCAAAAATGGCGCATGGCAACCTTTGGCGTTCTTCTCACGCAAGTTGAACTCGGCGCAACAGAAATACTCACCATACGACCGGGAACTCTTAGCCATCTATGAGTCCGTGCGTCACTTCAGGCACATGCTGGAAGCCCGGGACTTTGTTATATTTACAGATCATAAGCCGATCAGCTTTGCGTTCACTACAAAGCGTGACAAGTGCTCACCACGACAGTATCGTTACCTGGACTACATTGCACAGTTCACTACAGATATCCGTCACATCTCCGGCAATGACAATTCTGTAGCCGACGCACTTTCACGTGTAGCCTCCATCGCAGCAACAATCGACTACAAAACACTTGCAGAGGATCAGGGGTCAGATCCTGAACTGCAAGACTTGTTGAAAAGAGGTTGTTCTCTCCGATTAGAGAAAATAAATACCGAAGGAGCAGACGTATACTGTGACTTGTCACTGAATACACCAAGACCTTTTGTAACACCACCATTCCGCAAGCAAGTGTTCGATAGCCTGCACAATTTGAGTCACCCAGGAGCAGCTGCATCGGCCAAATTAATTGCAGATAGATACGTTTGGCCCGGTGTGCGTCGCGATTGCAAAACCTGGGCGCAGAGTTGCCCAGACTGCCAGCGTAGCAAAATCTTTCGCCATACATCGGCGCCACTCACTCCGATTCAAACTCCTTCAGAACGATTTTCGCACGTCCACATGGACCTAATTGGGCCCCTGCCTCTCTCCGCTGGATACAGGTATTGCCTCACCGTCATCGACCGGTTCACGCGATGGCCTGAGGTGTACCCACTACCAGACATGACGGCAGAAACCTGTGCCAAAGCCTTCGTCTGCGGTTGGATAGCGCGCTTCGGCTGCCCAAACAAAATAACTACCGACCGAGGAAGGCAGTTCGAGTCGCAGTTGTTCCAAAGCATCACACGTTTCCTCGGCTCTAACCACTGCCCTACTACAGCATACCATCCTGAATGTAATGGCATGATCGAACGCCTGCACCGTCAGTTGAAAACCGCAATCATGTGCCACAACAATCCCCAATGGTCAGAGATCCTCCCACTTGTACTCCTAGGAATCCGGAGTGCTTGGAAGAACGACCTTAAAACTTCGGCCGCAGAGCTGGTTTATGGCGAGCCGCTCAGATTACCAGGCGAGTTCTTTAACCCACCTACCAACCTCACAGTGGACGTGACGGACTTCGCATCTCGCTTGCGGAGGTATATGGTAACCCTTAGTCCAGTTCCGGCATCGTGGCATACGGCAAAAACATTTTATATACCTAAAGATTTGCTGTCTTCAGAGTTCGTGTACCTCCGCCAAGGCCCAGCACGAAGATCGCTCGAAGCTCCATACTCAGGTCCCTACAAAGTTTTAGAGAGAGGCTCGAAAACTTTTAAATTAGACATCCAAGGCAAAGAATCAACTGTAACAATAGACAGATTAAAACCGGCTTACCTGCTCCGCACCACGTCCAGCCAGCCACAACCGCCAGACCAACCCGTAGAAAGACAGACTCGAAGTGGCAGGGTAGTTCGATTTCCAAATCACTATCGCCCGTGAAACGGTCTCGGCAGGGGAGTATTTGTGGCCTTCACCAAACGGAGGAGAAATAATATTATAATAAAATCAATATCGAACTTCTTCAATTGCACCGTCTAGCGTCTCGCTGCGCGCGGGCAAGGCAAGTTCCCGCCGCGCCCGCGCGGCGCGCGCCTCCCGCCAGCGTCTTCCACGTCGCGGTATCGAACGCACGCGTCTGTTTGTATGTGAACTTGTGTGAATGTATACTCGGTATTGTATTTGTACTTACTTAATAAATAATTAACTGTGGACTGTGTGTTTGTGCCGTGACACCTAGGATAACACCCAAACGCGTGTTTCCTCGACCTGTCGAAGGCTTTTGATATGGTGTCCTACGACCTTCTCTGGCAGAAATTGAGAACGGAAACGGATGTGCCGGAAGAGATAGTAGGTGTGTTTGATTATTGGTACAAACACCAAGTAAATGTCGTCAAATGGGGTGACGCTTTTTCTGACGAGTACAGGTTGAGATGCGGGGTGAGACAGGGGGGATTAACGTCACCGCGCCTCTTTAACCTGTATATGAATGCCCTTATAGAGGATCTCAGTGGAACCAGAGTCGGCTGTGCCATTGCAGGGGAGATGGTGAATAACATCAGCTACGCGGATGACATGGTTCTGCTGGGGCCCTCTGCGTGTGCAGTCAGAAGGTTGCTGAGCAAGTGTGAAGGGTATGCAGTGACTCATGGGCTTAAGTATAATACGGCTAAGAGTGAGGTTCTTGTTTTCCAGCCGCGTGAACATAAAGTTGATAGGGTTCCAGATATCTCGCTCTATGGGGTCCCTCTGAATAGAGCCACGAAATTCAAATACTTAGGTCATTGGGTCACTGAATCCCTTTCTGACGACTTAGACATTGAGAGGGAACGTAGGGCGTTGGCTGTCCGGGGGAATATGTTGGCTCGCAGGTTTGCACGATGTTCAGGGGAGGTTAAAGTTACTCTATTTAAGGCCTACTGCCAGTCTTTTTACTCGTGCAGCCTGTGGGTTCACTATACGCAAGGGGCAGTTAACGCCTTACGTGTGCAGTATAATAACATACTTAGGATGCTGCTGGGTCTTCCTAGATACTGTAGTGCGTCGGGGATGTTTGCGGAAACTCGTGTTGATGGTTTTCATGCCATCCTGAGGAAGCGGACCGCATCCATAAGACGCCGCGTACGGGACAGTACCAACAGCATCCTGAGTGTGATAGCGAGCAGACTGGACTGCCCTATAGCTAGGCACTGGGACAGCTTGCACACTCTTCATAGTCAGCCTCAGCGTAACATTGTCCGTTAATATTTTTTATTTTTTTTTTATTTTAAATAATTCTGTGTAATTTTATTTTAATTATTTTTTACCTTGTGCCGTTTTTTACATTTTTATTTCATTAATTATACTCATTTAAATTTTATTATTACTTTAATTTATTTTTTATGATTATTACAATGATTTATTGCGCTGCGTCTGACATTTATATGATTAAATTATACATTATTATTGCTACTATTTTACTAACATAGGCTCTAAGATAATAATGTTACTAACACTCTGTATGGATCTTGTTATCCGAAATAAACGATTTGAATTTGAATTTGAATTTGAATAACGTAAAGTGGCTATAACGACACTAGTGCTGTTATGGGGAATAGAGTATAGATAGACTTCTCTGAACTCATATTATATATGTTCTTATATTAGTGTTCGTGACCAAGTAAAAGACAGATAACAGTACAGGAATAGAAAAAAATATAAAGTGAACAATTTTTAATTTGGTACCTATTGCAACGAATTACTTTTTTTATAATCAGAAACTTAAATATTACACAAGCTTTACTCTCTGTAACATTGACATTTTTTTTTATCAATACATTCCAAAAAATATATAAAATCAAACATAACTTTAATTAGCAAAAATAAAAATAAATGTTTATAAATCGTAACTATAAATTTCAGAATTACATAATTCACTAAAAAAACTTGTTTTTGATAACATAAATATGCCCCTTACATATCTAAGCCAATAAGGTATTGTTTTGTTATTTATTGTTTACTGATTAAAGACTATATTATTTAAAAAAATAATTAGTTAACATAATGGTTATGCGGTGATTACCTAGGTACATGTTATAAAAATTAAATCTAGTAATTTTATGCACGCTTTGATGACGGAACGAGACCTAAACTAAACGCCTACTTAAGATTCTTATTTAAAATATTGCTTATAATTAATTACCTTCATTATTTTTATTAATAAATCTTACCTCTTATGTATGAGAGGTCATTAGGTATAATCTTTGCTGCAGTCTTTGTCTAAAAAAAAAGTCATATCCTGTGAAATACGTACGTATATACCTAAGTCTTTTATTTCTGAAATTATTTTCTTCTTTAATACTCGAGTATGCTCTCTTTTCGTCAACATTCTTCTTCACATTTTCTTTGACGTCATTACTGTAACTGTATATTGTACTTCCCATCATAACCTTTATTCATAGTGTGCATCTTAGGCATCACTTTCAATACATATAAAATATCACTTTTAATGCAAGGTACACAGCACATTATTTACATTGCCGGCCGGCTTTACACTATTTATTTATTTGTTCAGGATACAAGGATATTTTATTTAAGTGCGCGCACACATACTTCATATCATTTATTTATTCACATCAGGCATTTCTTTTAACACTTCATAACTTTCATAAACATTCCATGTGTCCAAGGCCCTTCACGATTGGTAGCTCGACCGCATCATGATCAGAGTTCAAGGATTCCGTGCCTGCCTTGTATCCTGGTGTACCTTGCTAAACATATACCTACTCGCTCAACAGCGCCTCTCGGGTCACCGTTGATAACGAATGGCATAAATCATATTACTTGTATATCTTTCACTAATTTTCTCTTATATATAAAAAAAAAACATTCGTATTCCCTGTAAAAAGAACTCGCACATCCTGAAAACTTCAGCATATAAGAATTTCAATAACTCTTAGTTGATCAGGCTAATCGCTCGTTGAAAAACTTATCTGCCTTAGATTTCCCAACACTTTGCTAAAAGTACTTTCAAACACCAACTATTTCCTTTTCCAAAATCAATTTACCTATTCATATACAAATTATCTATTTCTTACCACACATTTCCTTCCTGAAAAACGTTCGATACACAATCGAATTCCAAACATTTACGAAACTTCAAACCATTAAAATACAACTCTAAATCTTTGCCTAATCACTCTATACAAACTAACACTATCCTAAAGCAAACAAAAACCTACTTTCTCATTATATCTCCATTGTTACTATATTCATATATCTCGTCATAGATCTCGTATATTTATCCTTTATTTTAATAGTCTTTCAACTGTACTTCTTTATCTCGCATCCGTTTTTTCATAATACTTGTCACATCCGTGTAAAATAAAAACATCTTGTCGCGTCCATAAAAATGTATATTTAAAATAAAAAAAAAACACTTCATATAAATGCTACTAATTCCTAACCTATGACCTACGATGGCTAAATGTCGGTACATACTTAAACTGAATCTAAAATGTAAATCAATTTAGTTTATAAAATATGTTTCATTACGATGTAATTTAATTTATCTTAAACAATGCACAAAGCTTCACTCTGACTATGTAATTTGAGACGAAATAACAGACGACTGCATGCCTTTCCTTTTGTGATGACTACCTATTGAAATCATCGCGCCTTATTTGCACCTGCGTAACAAGTTATTATATATGGACTTGGACCTGCACCTATTTATTAAATGAAAAATGAATCTATGAAAAATGGATAATTTAAAACAAATCTTAAAATGGATAAATGTTAGCTTCAGATAAAAGTAGAAACGGTCTTCCTGAAAAAATAATCTGTAAATTAATTGTAAGGCCTGAAAAAAATTTGCTTTTTTTTATAAAATTACTTACTTGAAAATTACCTACTGTACCTACTTTTATACCATCAAAATGTTTCGTCATCAAGCGGCAATAATCTTAACAAAAAATATATACAGGGTGTCCCTAAAACCAACTTTTATACGATCAGGGCTGATAGACCAGCTCATAAGAACCTAGATTAAGCAAATTTGACCTCAGTAAAAATCTCTTAGTTTTCGAGATATTGACGTTTTTGTAAAACTCGTGCTAAGTGATACCCTGACTCGGTGTTTTGAGTGTCATTGCTAAAATATCAAGTATTTTACAAATCTGTATTTTGCTATGTGTGGCCAAATAACTATGCTATTGAACGTATTTTCTATTTTTGCTAATTTATTCATGCTGTGGACACAGTACAATAACAAAAAAAAATTATTCGATTTTTTTCAAATTTCACCTCTGACTTCGAACTAGCGTGGTGAAAAAAAAATGTACCAACATAACCAGGCACTCAACGTAAAAAAATTGCGCATTTATTGTAGTTTCTAAAATGGTATACAATTTACTAAACACTGTAATAATTTTTGAAATAATGATATTTTGTTACAAAATTAACTGTCTGCCGCCTTCATCTCATACGATCCGGTTGAACTAAGTTTGCACCTGGCGTGCTTGACATCACATACAAATTAGGTGCAAACTTCACGTAATCGTCAATATCTCGAAAACTAAGAAAAATTTATGAGGTCGATTTTACTCAGTCTCGTTTTTTATGAGCTGGTTTATCAGCCCTGTTCGCCATTTTGTAAAAGTCGCGAATTTTGATAGCCTGGATCAGTCTTTCGAATGTCATGACTTCAAATTTCAGTATTTTCTTAATCTGCTTTTTGTTAAACATTACTTAATAATTATGCTATCATACCTTTTCTGTTCGAAATTCAAATTCTGCTACGAAATTTAACCAATGGAATATTGTAGTATAACCTCCTTTTGAATTAAAATGCTATTATCTTAAAAACTACGGTGTCTAGTGTGTAAAATCTTACTATTTTAAACTACATTATTTTTTTTTATTTTAGCATGGTAAATTTGTTTTAAGTATTACGCGATTCAAATCCGAGGTCATATTTTGAATCACGTAAAATCTAATTTATATTGATAAGGTATGATAGCATAATTATTAAGTAATGTTTAAAACAAAAAGCAGATTAAGAAAATACTGAAATTTGAAGTCATGACTTTCGAAAGACTGATCCAGGCTATCAAAATTCGCGACTTTTACAAAATGGCGAACAGAGCTGATAAACCAGCTCATAAAAAACGAGACTGAGTAAAATCGACCTCATAAATTTTTCTTAGTTTTCGAGATATTGACGATTACGTGAAGTTTGCACCTAATTTGTATGTGATGTCAAGCACGCCAGGTGCAAACTTAGTTCAACCGGATCGTATGAGATGAAGGCGTCAGACAGTTAATTTTGTAACAAAACATCATTATTTCAAAAATTATTACAGTGTTTAGTAAATTTTATACCGTTTTAGAAACTACAATAAATGCGCAATTTTTTTACGTTGAGTGCCTGGTTATGTTGGTACATTTTTTTTTCACCACGCTAGTTCGAAGTCAGAGGTGAAATTTGAAAAAAATCGAATAATTTTTTTTTGTTATTGTACTGTGTCCACAGCATGAATAAATTAGCAAAAATAGAAAATACATTCAATAGCATAGTTATTTGGCCACACATAGCAAAAAACAGATTTGTAAAATACTTGATATTTTAGCAATGACGCTCAAAACACCGAGTCAGGGTATCACTTAGCACGAGTTTTACAAAAACGTCAATATCTCGAAAACTAAGAGATTTTTACTGAGGTCAAATTTGCTTAATCTAGGTTCTTATGAGCTGGTCTATCAGCCCTGATCGTATAAAAGTTGGTTTTAGGGACACCCTGTATAATTAAATTATTTCTTAAAATCGAACACAGACAATGGATACGTACGTACCCATTATTATTTTCCGCAAAATATATGCCACTTATTATTGTTTTCCTAGTTTTTTCCTTTGATTCTAGTTACAATATTTTTTTTTTTAAATCTCAATGAATAAATTCTCTAAAATTATTAAAAGTTTCACAAATATTCGTTAATCTAACAATTTATCAAAAAAAAATGTCTCAATGTAAATTCACGGCAAATATCCTTTTATAATAAAAATAAACGAACAAAAAAATATTTGAATAGGTACGTTAAAACACAATTTCATCAGCATAATGACGTCACTATTAATTCCCTTTCAAATCCTCGCATGTTTCCGATGCCTGTCAATGATGCTGCCCATCCTCGCGACACCAACAACTCCCAGCAGCAACCATCTCTCCAGCACTGTGATCGTTACCGGCCACGACGATTTAATTTTATTGCAATGAGTTAATGATTGTTTAATCTGTTGTTAGTTTTGTTTTAACTATCTGATATTGCGTTTAAAAGTTTATTATATTATAGTTAATTGCACTGTTACAAAAAGTCACATATTTGTTAATCCATGTCACAGTTCCAGTTAATTATTCACACTCATATTTTTTTTTATTAAAGTTCGGATATATTGGTTTCTTAATTAAACACACGCAAAATAAAAAAGTTCCAATAATTTTATAGTCCAACATTAACTTTTACCGTTCAAACAAATAGTTTTTGTTCCTTTTTCCACTTTTGTTAGTAAACTTATAGTTCTTGACTGGTGGCGCAGCGCGCCGCCAGTGCAGCAAAAGGCCGCACTGGCAGGGTCGCCATGTGATGTGGAGATTAAAAGATGTCCTTTGATTGAGTATATGGTTTATTCTGGCTCTCCTTACAATAGGTTACACGGCATATATAATGGAGGAGAAGCGAGAGTGTGTGCGTGTTACGCTACACACTACACTGCTAGCAGCCACAGACTTCTAAATCTAGGTTAAACTTAGGTCAAGGATTACGCGTTCAATACTAACTTTACTATAATAACACTCCGGTTTTTGGGCAGTCGTGTAAAAATGCACTACTACCAACTTAACAGACAAATAAATTCCTGCGGTTTTTAAGAAAAACAAAACTTCCGAACTAAATTCCTTGATGCCAACATAAAAAAAAACCGGTCAAGTGCGAGTCGAACTCGCGCACCGAGGGTTCCGTACAAAATCGTCAGTAGATACGTGAATAATTCAAGAAAAATTGTATGGTGGGACAAACTTAACTTTGCTCTTGTAAAACTGTTGTCCCCATACATCGACATATGCCGCGGTTAGTTTCTTGCAAAATTTCACGGATACCGGGAAGTGGGTCAAGTTTACTTTGCAAGATTTGATTACAGACAGGCACCGAGACAGGTGAAACTAAATAAACGCTTGAGTATGGTTTCTACAAAAAGTAACCCATCAAAAAAATTACGTGTAATAATTACTAAAAAAAACCTCAAACATTTATCAAAATCGGTTTTGCCGTTAGGGTAGTTACGAGCGGACATAGGAATGGCCATACAATACAATACAATACAATATTCTTTATTGTGCACCAAAACAAAAGATTACAAAAACTACATACATACAAACATACAGGTCAAACACATAACCCTCCTTTGGGCTTCGCCGCAGTCGGGTAAAAAGATGCAAGTCTCGCAACGCAGTACTTTTACAACAAAAAAGGTTTGAGATGTAATGTTAAACCAAGTACTGGTTTAACTGGTACTGGAGGAACTCGAATTCCCACCGACTTGCCTATTATTTACCCGCGGAGGAAGGATTCTTTTTTCAGAAGAATTAAATGTTCCTCCACGTCCTTCCTTTTTCGGGTTCCGTACTAAAATGGTAAAAAAAGGAACCCGTATGGTGCGACTCTGTCTGTCTGTCTGTCCATCTGTCACAGCAAGATATCTCAGGATCTACTGATGCTATCGACTTGAAATTTGGAATAGTGTTAAAAACCGCTAATCCGAGCCTATGGGACAGCAAAAAAATCTTATTCCTTTTTTACTTTTTGTTTAAAGGGGACCGAAATGGGATGTCGTAAATCAAAAGTTGAGCTAATATATCGAATGAGGTATCAAATGAAAGGGCTTAATATGTAGATTCCTAAACTGTTTTTATTTTTTCACTTAGACTTGTAGTTTTTGATTGAAGACAAAAAACGTTAAAAAAAAATACCATTCCCCCCCATTATCTCCGAAGATACTGAACAGAAAAATCTGTAATAATTACCGATTATGAATATTATCCTAAATATAACAGGAATAATAAAACGGTTTTCCTAACTTGCAGCGTTTTTTAGGGTTCCGTAGCCAAAATGGCTAAAAAGGAACCCTTATAGTTTCGTCATGTCCGTCCGTCCGTCCGTCCGTCCCTCCGTCCGTATGTCACAGGCATTTTACTCAAAAACTACAAGACGTATACTGATGAAATTCGGAATATAGATGTCTTGTAGATGCCGCTACTAAGTTTGCTAGTTAAATAATAAAAATAAAAAAATCCTGGGGGGGCACTCCATTCTTGTAACAGAAGCTAAAAAATTTTTTTTTCAGCAAACGTCAACGTGATGTACATAATTCGATAGTTCTTTTAAAAACATTACAAGGTTTTATGTACTTTTTTTGATTAAGTGAATACTTTCGGAAATAATCGCCCCTAAAGTTGCATAAATTGTGTCCCCCCCCCTTTAACTTTTAAACCGTATATCCAAAAAATATGAAAAAAATCAGGTAGGTAACGCTTAATAAATACATTCAACGAAAATTATTTTGAATAGTAACGAATAAACCGTTTTGAAGTTATTGCCGTAAAACTTCTCGACCAAAAGGTATTAAGTGCCATCGAATTACACGGCATTTAAAACCTTTTGCCAGTTGTTTATTTTTAGCTTTATTTTTATCTGTAGCACATTTCCTTATAGATACGGCTATGGAACCCTACACTGAGCATGGTCCGACATGCTCTTGACCAGTTTTAGAAATTCGCAAAAATCGTAAGACAACCTTATTTGCTCCTACTAAACTAACCGCGGCATATGTCAATGTAAGGGGACAACAGTTTTACAAGAGCAAAGTTAAGTTTGTCCCACCATACAGTTTTTCTTGAATTATTCACGTATCTACTGACGAGTTTGTACGGAAACTTCGGTGCGCGAGTGCGACTCGCACTTGACCGGTTTTTGTAAGTGGTCTTCCTTTATTTTTCTACTCCTGTACTTATATCTGTGTTTTACTTGGTCACGAACACTAATATAAGAACATACATAATATGAGTTCAGAGAAGTCTATACTCTATTCCCCATAACAGCACTAGTGTCGTTATAGTAACTTTACGTTATTGCTAGCAGCCACAGACTTCTAAATCTAGGTTAAACTTAGGTCAAGGATTAAGCGCTCAATTCTTACTTTACGATAAATTAAAACAAAAAATAAAAACCGACTTCCAAAAACTTAAACTAAAAACCAAAAAATAATAATCACCCCAAAGAAATGGATAATCAACGATTCATATATAAATATACAGATATTTATAGTTTTTAACCTGTTGTTTTTGAAGTCGGTGCCTGCCACTGCCACGCAAAGCTGGCTATACTGAGCTCCTTAGCTGGCACCGACTTCAAAAACAACAGGTTAAAAACTATAAATATCTGTATATGTATATATGAATCGTTGATTATCCATTTCTTTGGGGTGATTATTATTTTTTGGTTTTTAGTTTAAGTTTTTGGAAGTCGGTTTTTATTTTTTGTTTTAAAAATTTACTTAATTTTTTAATTTTTAGTGGCGCTGGAAAAATGTTGTTTTGACCAAATAGACTTAAGTCTATTTAGTTAAAAGAAAAAAAATCGAAATCGGTCTAGCCGTTTTCAAGTAATCAGGGAACAAACCTACATAAAAATTGCTCTTTGTTTTGAAATCGGTTAACACTAAAAACTTGTTGCTACTAAGAAATGGACGAGACTAAGAAAAATACCAAAATCGCTATATGTGTGCCTATGATATTTGAAGAGTTCCCTCGATTTCTCCAAGATCCCATCATCAGATCCTGGTTTGGTTGCAATGGGACCACCTCGGAGGTATACCCTTTAAAACAAAAAAAGAATTTTCCAAATAGGTTCAACCATCTTCAAGTAATCGGGGAGAAACCTAGATACAAATTTACCCTTTGTTTTGAAGTCGGTTAACACTAGAAACTCGTTTCTAATAAGAGATGGACGAGAAATTACGAAAAATACTGAAATCGCTATATGTGTGCCTATAATATTTGAAGAGTTCTCTCGATTTCTCCAAGATTCCATCATCAGATCCTGATTTGGTTACAATGGGACCACCTCGGAAGTCTACCCTTTCAAACAAAAAAAGAATTTTCCAAATCGGTCCAGCCGTCTTCAAGTAATCGGTGAACAAACACACAAAAAAAAAATAAAAAAAACATACAGACGAATTGAGAACCGTCCTTCTTTTGGAAGTCGGTTAAAAAGCACAACTACCAACTTGACAAACAATTAAATTCCTACGGCTTTTAAGAAAAACAAAACTTTCCGAACTAAATTCATTGATGCCAACATAAAAAAAAAGTATTTTTAATATATTCACTGCGTGTCAATTTAAAATAAAAATAAATTTTTAAAACAAAAAATAAAAACCGACTTCCAAAAACTTAAACTAAAAACGAAAAAATAATATGTTAATTACCCCAAAGAAATGGATAATCAACGATTCATATATACATATGTGGCCTAATTTCCCATATTTATATATATTTTTCTACTCCTGTACTGTTATCTGTCTTTTACTTGGTCACGAACACTAATATAAGAACATATATAATATGAGTTCAGAGAAGTCTATACTCTATTCCCCATAACAGCACTAGTGTCGTTATAGCCACTTTACGTTATTGCTAACAACCACAGACTTCTAAATCTAGGTTAAACTGAGGTCAAGGATTAAGCGCTCAATTTTAACTTTACGGTAAAAATGCACAACTACCAACTTAACAAACAATTAAAATCCTACGGCTTTTAAGAAAAACAAAACTTTCTGAACTAAATTCATTGAGGCCAACATAAAACCAAAAGTATTTTTAATATATTCACTGCGTGTCAACTTCATTTAAAAAATAAAAAGTTTACCATAGACACATACTGACAGTCATACGTCATATTTGCCTTCTTTGCAGGTTATGCCTTGTTTGTATTTTATAATTTTAAAACCTGTCGTAGAAAAAGTATTGTATGCAACGTTGTATAATTAAGTCAAAAAACGCTCATTGCGTCTCTATTTGCGATACTCGCCGCATTCGCGGCTCGTATCGCAACTCACACAATTCGCATTTTTTGAACCTTCTTATACAACTGTTGCATAAAATACTATTTCATCCTTAAACACTAAACTATACACTTAATAACTAGTATACGTGATATATTTAATTTATATACATGATTATATTTATTATATACACTAAATAATATTTACAATATATTTACACGTTAATATATACACAATATTATATTTCAACTACATCAGCGTGCGACCTCACATTCAGGTGTCTATCGACATGTCGATATATCGATAAGTCTTATCGTACTCCGGTCGCACTAGTGTGCAGCGTCTCCTGCGTTTGCGCTGGCTGCGCATGCGCCCGCGCATCGTCTCACGCGCAGAGTTCAAACCAGTCATATCTCTGACACTGCGCCGAACGCACGCTAATTTGCCTCGCTATCTGCTTACGCTTTTGTTATTGTTTTCATAGTATCCTGCTTGTATTTTCTATTTCCTGCTTTCTTATAAACTGTCTTGCCTATAAACTATCTACTGTGTTGTGCCTGTGCTTCCTAACTCTTCTGTGCCTTCTGATTTGGATGTTTGTGTATCTTCTGGGACATTTCATTGAGAAACTGTAAGTGATTGTTTTATTTACGCTACGACACCCGGTAAACACCGTATACATCATCCATACATATTATACAGATATTTATAGTTTTTAACCTGTTATTTTTGAAGTCGGTGCCAGCTAAGGAGCTCAGCAATTCAGCATAGCCAGATTAGCCAGCTTTGCGTGGCAGTAGCAGGCACCGACTTCAAAAATAACAGGTTAAAAACTATAAATATCTGTATAATATGTATATATGAATCGTTGATTATCCATTTCTTTGGGGTAATTAACATATTATATTTTCGTTTTTAGTTTAAGTTTTTGGAAGTCGGTTTTTATTTTTTAACCGACTTCCAAAAGAAGGACGGTTCTCAATTCGTCTGTATGTTTTTTTTTTTTTTTATTTTTTTTTTTATTTTTTTTTTGTGTGTTTGTTCACCGATTACTTGAAGACGGCTGGACCGATTTGGAAAATTCTTTTTTTGTTTGAAAGGGTAGACTTCCGAGATGGTCCCATTGCAACCAAATCAGGATCTGATGATGGGATCTTGGAGAAAACGAGGGAACTCTTCAAATATTATAGGCATACATATAGCGATTTCGGTATTTTTCGTAATTTCTCGTCCATTTCTTATTAGCATCAAGTTTCTAGTGTTAACCGACTTCAAAAAAAGAGTAAATTTGTATCTAGGTTTCTTCCCCGATTACTTGAAGATGGCTGAACCTATTTAGAAAATTCTTTTTTTGTTTTAAAGGGTATACCTTCGAGGTGGTTCCATTGCAACCAAATCAGGATCTGATGATGGGATCTTGGAGAAATCGAGGGAACTCTTCAAATATCATAGGCACACATATAGCGATTTTGGCATTTTTCTTAGTTTCTCGTGCATTTCTTATTAGAAATAAGTTTTCAGTCTTAACTGACTTCAAAACAAAGAGCAATTTTTATGTACCTTTGTTCCCAGATTACGGCTATTTGATTGAAAACGGCTAGACCGATTTGGAAAATTTTTCTTTTAAGTAAATAGACTTAAGTCTATTTGGTTAAAACAATATTTTCCAGCGCCACTAAAAATTTTTAAATAAAGTAAATTTTTAAAACAAAAAATAAAAACCGACTTCCAAAAACTTATAAACTAAAAACCAGAAAATAATATGTTAATTACCTCAAAGAAACGGATAATCAACGATTCATATATACATATACAGATATTTATAGTTTTTAAAAACTGTTATTTTTGAAGTCGGTGCCAGCTAAGGAGCTCAACATAGCCAGCTTTGCGTGGCAGGCACCAACTTCAAAAATAACAGTTTAAAAACTATAAATATCTGTATATGTATATATGAATCGTTGATTATCCGTTTCTTTGAGGTAATTAACATATTATTTTCTGGTTTTTAGTTTATAAGTTTTTGGAAGTCGGTTTTTATTTTTTGTTTTAAAAATTTATTGTTTTAAAAATTTACTTTATTTTTAAATTTTTAGTGGCGCTGGAATAATATTGTTTTAACGAAATAAACTTAAGTCTATTTAGTTAAAAGAAAAATTTTCCTAATAGGTCTAGCCGTATTCAAGTAACCGAGGAACAAACCTACATTAAAACTGCTCTTTGTTTTGAAGTCGGTTAAGACTGGAAATTTATTTCTAATAAGAAATGCACGAGAAACTAAGAAAAATACCAAAATCGCTATATGTGTACCTATGTTAATTGAAGAGTTCCCTCGATTTCTCCAAGATCCCATCATCGGATCCTGATTTGGTTGCAATGGGACTACCTCGGAGGTATACCCTTCAAAACAAAAAAAGAATTTTCTAAATAGGTTCAGCCGTCTTCAAGTAATCGGGGAAGAAACCAAGATACAAATTTACTCTTTGTTTTGAAGTCGGTTAACACTAAAAACTTGTTGCCAGTAAGAAATGGAAGAGAAATTACGAAAAATACTGAATTCGCTATATATGTGCCTATAATATTTGAAGAGTTCCCTCGATTTCTCCAAGATTCCATCATCAGATCCTGATCTGGTTGCAATGGGACCACCTCGGAAGTATACCCTTTCAAACAAAAAAAGAATTTTCTAAATCCGCCCAGCCGTCTTCAAGTAATCGGTGAACAAACACACAAAAAAAAAAAAATAAATAAAAAAAAACATACAGACGAATTGAGAACCGTCCTTCTTTTGGAAGTCGGTTAAAAAAAGTTTACCATAGACACATACTGTCAGTCATACGTCATATTTGCCTTGTTTGCAGGTTATGCCTTGTTTGTATTTTATATTTTAAAAAACCTAGTCGTAGAAAAAGTATTTTTTCTACTCCTGTACTGTTATCTGTCTTTTACTTGGTCACGAACACTAATATAAGAACATACATAATATGAGTTCAGAGAAGTCTATACTCTATTCCCCATAACAGCACTAGTGTCGTTCTAGTCACTTTACGTTATTGCTAGCAGCCACAGACTTCTAAATCTAGGTTGAACTTAGATCAAGGATTAAGCGCTCAATTTTAACTTTACGGTAAAAATGCACAACTACCAACTTAACAAACAATTAAATTCCTACGGTTTTTAAGAAAAACAAAACTTTCCGAACTAAATTCATTGATGCCAACATAAAAAAAGAATATTTAATTTAAGTATATTTTAAATTAAAAAAAAAAGTTTACCATAGACACATACTGGCTGTCAAACGTCATATTTGCGTTGTTTCCAGGTTATGATTAATTTTGTATTTTATAATTTAAAACCTCGTCGTAGAAAAAGTATTGTATGCAACGTTGTATAATTAAGTCAAAAAACGCTCATTGCGTCTCTATTTGCGATACTCGCCGCATTCGCGGCTCGTATCGCAACTCACGCAATTCGCATTTTTTGAACCCACTTATACAACTGTTGCATAAAATACTAGTATGCAATGTTGTATAATTAAGTCAAAAAACGCTCATTGCGTCTCTATTTGCGATACTCGCCGCATTCGCGGCTCGTATCGCTACTCACGCAATTCGCATTTTTTGAACCTTCTTATACAACTGTTGCATAAAATACTATTATTTCATTCCAATCCATTATTTTTCCAATTAGAACTGCAAAACTAACTTTATGTGTGCAGTTGTGACTGAAATTGCAATAGTTTTAGGTTTTGTAGGACTTGATAGGCTAAAAACTAACTATATATGTAAAATTTGGATGTCATCTGCCGAATCGCCAAAAAAATCAGACATGTGAAAGAGCCCTTGAGGCCTACTTGCAGAAATAAATTATTTCATTTCATTTCAGTCAGTGACAAAACTAAGGAACTTTGACGTGCAATATTCTTTTTCTACTCCTGTATTGTTATCTGTCTTTTACTTGGTCACGAACACTAATATAAGAACATACATAATATGAGTTCAGAGAAGTCTATACTCTATTCCCCATAACAGCACTAGTGTCGTTATAGTCACTTTACGTTATTGCTAGCAGCCACAGACTTCTAAATCTAGGTTAAACTTAGGTCAAGGATTAAGCGCTCAATTTTAACTTTACGGTAAAAATGCACAACTACCAACTTAACAAACAATTAAATTCCAACGGTTTTTAAGAAAAACAAAACTTTCCGAACTAAATTCATTGATGCCAACATAAAAAAAGTATTTTTAATTTAAGTATATTTTAAATTAAAAAAAAAGTTTACCATAGACACATACTATACTGTCAGTCAAACGTCATATTTGCCTTATTTCCAGGTTATGATTAATTTTGTATTTTATAATTTAAAACCTCGTCGTAGAAAAAGTATTGTATGCAACGTTGTATAATTAAGTCAAAAAACGCTCATTGCGTCTCTATTTGCGATACTCGCCGCATTCGCGGCTCGTATCGCAACTCACGCAATTCGCATTTTTTGAACCCACTTATACAACTGTTGCATAAAATACTATAAACTACCCCCGCGCGCCGCGGATAGTAAACAGCTTATAATTTTGCTCTTCATGTTTAATTTGAAATATCATGTTTAAAACGTTTGCTAAAGTTATTTACCCGCGAATAAGATAGTGCTACCGTGTGGACAGTGATTAGAACACTTTGTGAACGAGTTTAGTGCTAAATACTACTAAATAATTACCAAAATACATTAAACAACGAGTTAAAAACACCGTCATTTCTGCGAGTTAAAAGTGTCCAGTTCAAAAACGCAAAACGCGCAAGGAGCTACGCGGCGCTTACGACGTTCTTCTCGCGATCGCGCCCTGCGCCTGATAACGCGACGGCTTACTGGACTAAATTAATTTTTCGTGAGCCAAACGCCTTATAACGTTACCTGAAGGTGTATTTTGACTTGACTTGTGACTGTGATATTGTGTTTTCGTCTCGACAACATTTGATTTGAGTGAATAGAATCTAGACGCGTATCGCTAACTTTTAAGTAAAATGCATTCCGCCGTAAATAAATCATGGGGTTGTTGCGGCAATACGGAAGTAGAAGACATCCGTTGCATCGTGTGTGTACAATGTTTATCGTCATATCACACAGTCTGCCTGTGGGCCCCAGGCTTCGAGCCGGAAGCTGCAACCTTAGCTGACTGGAAGTGTCCGGCATGCATGTCTAGCATTCCTAAAATTGCCAGAGATGACTCGACTCCCCTTCGCAACGTAACTACTGTCAGGGGAAGCAAGAGGCCGGCCCTAAACTCACCCCCCTCGCCCCCCGCACCTGTCACAGCTGAGGACGTCCGTACCATAGTCCAGGACTTGTTGAAGCAAGAGCTAAGCAATGCAGTGAAGGAGATTAACTCCTCGTTACTCAAAAACATAGCTAATCAACTAGCACCAATTAAAACAGAATTAAGGGAGGTGAAAGACTCGATGGACTTCATGAGTGCCAGGTTCGATGAAATGGAAGCTGAACTAGGTGATACCAAGAAGAAGATGAGCGAAATTCAAGCTGAAAATAATTACTTAAAGAGCACTGTCACAGAATTAACTCAGCATATTAATACTCTGGAGCAGCAAACCCGGTCCAATAACTTAGAAATACAGTGTGTGCCAGAAAACAAAAAAGAAAATCTGTATACCATTATCAACAACTTAGCACAAGCAGTAGGATGTGACATGGATGGCAGCATCATGAATTGCACCCGTATTGCTAAACTTAACACCGAATCGTCTCGGCCCCGCTCCATAGTCGTGCAGTTAGCATCCCCTAGAGCCCGCGATGAGTTGCTTGCCGCTGTGATCAGATTCAACAAGGCCAACCCTCAAGACAAACTAAACTGTGTGCACCTCGGATTTTTAGAAACAAAGTCACCAGTTTTCGTTGTGGAACATTTGTCGCCTGCCAATAAAAAGTTGCACGCCGCGGCAAGGCACGCTGCTAAAGATAAAAGTTATAAATATGTATGGGTGCGGAATGGAAAAGTCTTTATGCGGAAATCCGATGATAGTGCAATTATATACATAAAAAATTTGGACAGTTTAAATGGTATTAACTAATATTATATAACCTGAGTCCGGGTTACATATTATTAGTTAAAGTATAAATTGATATTTTCAAACACGTATTTATTAGTATAATTTTAAAAGAGTTCGAATTAAGTATATATTATCAAAATGTACGCGGTTTACGCACTAAAACTGAATTGTTCTATCGTAACATGTGTTATTGTGGTTATGATATTATAATATTAACGGAGACTTGGCTTAATGACTCGGTACTGAGCAGCGAGCTATTTGACGATAGGTATGTTGTATACAGAAGGGATAGGGAGCAATCTAGTGTTTACAAGGGAAAAGAGGGAGGAGGTGTTTTAATTGCTGTACTAAAAACACTAACTTCTAAACGAATGGCCCAATGGGAAAGTAAATTTGAGGACCTATGGATTACTATCGATATCTCGTCAAGTAGTGATACTCGTCAAATAGCTCTCTGCGCAGTATATCTTCCACCGCCCTTGCAAAGAAGTTCATTAAAGTACTTTGTAGATCATTGTAGTGCGGTCATTGAAGAAAAAGAAAATCAATTTTGCATAGTTGGGGATTTTAATTTAGGAAACATCAATTGGGATCTTATAGGAAAAGATGATAGTAATTATGTAGCACCGGGGTTTAGTAACATTTTAATTGATTTTATGAATGTAAACAAGTTAAAACAATGCAATCACATAACTAACAATATGAATCGTATTTTGGATTTAGTCATGTGTACAATGAGGTCATGTAAGGTTTCTCAAAATTTAAGTCCAATGAGCAGCATTGACCATTTCCATCCTCCACTTGAAGTTATTGTTTCGTTTGCTGGCACATCCCGATTAACATATAATAAAGTTAATACTAGGCCAAACTTTTTTAAAGCCAAATATGACTTAATACGCAGAGATCTTAGTGAATGTCGCTGGGATGAAATACTTTCTGGCCTGCATGATGTAAACGATATGTTAAGCTCATTCTCAGAGATAATCAAACAGGTAGTCATAAAACACGTGCCGTTTGCTAAGCCGAAAAATAACCGCTTTCCCCCATGGTTTGATAAAAAGCTAAAACGAGCTTATAATGAAAAAAACAAGATGAGAGTTCGCTATAAAAAATACAATAACCCGATGGATGCCATAGAACTAAAATTACTTACCAAGCGGTGCGACTGTTTGGCTACCTCACGCTACAATGCTTACATAGCAAGGGTGGAAGATGAGCTTTCTTCAAATCCTAAGTTGTTTTGGTCGCATATTAAGGCTAAGCGAGGTGGATCAAGTGTGTATCCGGCGTCGATTTCTCATAACTCAACTCTTACCACTGACAACAATGAAATCTGTGACATGTTTGCTTCCTATTTTTACTCAGTTTATACCACAGATTCTGATGACGTAGACATAGAACTTGATTCTCCATTGTTACAGTCTCTTGCCAATAATAGCCACTGTTTACCATCTGTTGTCATAGACAGAGAAACATTACTCACTAAACTAAAAGGTATGGATTGTAGCAAAAGAGCCGGACCTGACGACATCCCGCCTATCTTTATCGTTTCTTGTGCATCTCAGCTGGTTGATCCTTTATTGCTAATTTTAACCAATCGCTTGCTTCAGGAGTATTTCCCACAGCCTGGAAGATTGCTAAGGTTGTACCTATTCCTAAACCAGGTGACGACAGCTTGATTTCAAATTATAGACCAATATCGATTCTATCATGTTGTGCTAAAATCTTGGAATCACTTGTTTGTCCATACATAAAAAGACATTTTAAACCTTATATGACTGACCACCAGCACGGATTTGTCAGTTCTAGATCGACAGGTATAAACTTAGCAAGCTTTACTGAGCTTGTGACGAGTGCCGTAGACTCTGGTAAACAGGCCGACGTGATATATACTGATTTTAGTAAAGCCTTTGACACAGTTTCTCACTCTATACTAATTTACAAGCTATCAGCATACGGAATATCGGGTTCTATGTTAAAGTGGTTGCAGTCATATTTAACTGAGAGAGTTTTCTATGTGGTGGTAAATGGCTATCAATCAACTTACCGCAGTATAACATCCGGCGTTCCTCAAGGCTCGCATTTAGGGCCAATCCTATTTAACTTATTTATTAACGATGTAACAGAATGTTTCAACTACTCTGCGGTGTTTATGTATGCAGATGACTTAAAGTTCGCACGCGTTATCAACACAGCTGAGGATATAGACTTTCTCCAAAGTGATATCGTTAGACTAACCAACTGGTGTAAGCATAATCGAATGAACATGAACATTAAAAAATGCACCCACATGAAATTTACCCGTAAACAAAACGTAACACAGTCAGAGTATTACATAGACAGTTTTAAGCTAGACGAAGTTGAAAACATTCGCGACCTTGGAGTACTTTTCGATAATAAGTTAACGTTTATCCCCCACATAGAAAATATTGTTAAGAGAGCATCTAAGACCTTGGGCTTTGTCATAAGAAATAGCAGGTCATTTAGGCGCAGTGGAACTAAAATATTACTTTATAATAGTCTGGTGAGGAGTACCTTGGAGTATTGTAGCATTGTCTGGAGACCACATTACGCGACTCATTCGTTACGGTTGGAACGTATACAAAAAAGATTCACGCGTCATATAGCTTTTCAGGCACGTGTTATGGCTAAGAGATCGATATCCTATCAAAAAAAGTTACAGCATTTTAAAATGGATTCACTGGAAATCCGACGGACGATCCTGGACGCAATCTTCTTGCACAAATTAACTAACCACAAAATAGATAGTCCTCAGCTATTAACTTTGCTTAACTTTCGCGCCCCCTCTCGTTTTCCCCGCAATGCTATTGCTCCCTTGTCCGCCCCCATCAGAAGATCAGTATCAGGCACCAACTCACCAATATGCAGGCTATGTAAAATTGCCAACGCTTGCAGTGACGCGGTGGACATACACTTTGACCCGCTCGGTAAATTTATAAAATCAATACGAAAATGTATTATAAAACGTTAGGCCTTGGTCTAGCGTTTTATTATACATTATTTAATTTAATTTAATATTTCACTGTTAACTTAGTACGTAATTATATATGATATTTCTTAGTTGATTATTCCCACAATTTTGCAAGCGGTGTTTACCTGTAAGTGATTGTGACATCATTCTATACAAATGTACTAGTTAGTAAGTTCGCAAGATACTGTTGTCAACAATTGTTGGTAGACCTTAAATAAAAAAAAAAATAAAAAAACTACACGTTCAAATTGAATGATATTGAGAATAGACTTCAGTTTTATTGTGCCCTACAAATCCCTGAAAATTCAGGGTTCTAGCTTTAGCCAGCATAAAATTACAGGATGTTGAAAATGGCCTGAATGGCTTCGAGAAAAGGATAGTACGGCCGTGCCTTTGTTTTGCTCGACTTGGCGGGGGCACTACCGTGCCCCCAGATACCACCAGCTGTTGCACCAATATTTATGTGATGAGCACGAGATCCTGAGATCGTTCGTTGCCCATAGATGTTTTCTATCTGTGTATAGTATTACCGAGATCGCAGATGTTTGCGGCCCGAGCTGCAAGCGAGGGACGTAAATATGCGATCAAGGGCTTTCTTTCTTACCTTCTGTGTTGTGTACATAATTCTATGTCTACCTTAGAGCATTTAGACTGGAGAAGCCTTTCATATTATTTCCCCTCTGCCAAAGGTGCAAGCACAATGTGCATGCATGTTATAAAAACTACTTCAATTAATCGATTATACACAGTCTGGAAATCGTTCTCAGCGCATGACGAGCTCCGTGAAAATGCCGTTATGTGCTGTTTTTGGGTGCAAAAAACGTTCCACCACGTCAAATCTACAAAAAATGGAATATCATTTCACATATAAGTAAATATTTGCTTTAACTTCACTATATTAACATTATTTTTGTATTAAACACTTTATTTCAAATTCGACGCCAAGTATCGATTATATAAAATCGATTCGAAGACATTCATTTAGATCCTAACGGAAAGAATAAAATGGCGTCTATTTTGACGTTTGACGTCTCACCGTATTTCAGGTAATAAGCACTACTGTCTTCAACATTTTATATGCAAACACAAGCAAATATGACACTTCGCAACATTTGTACGGGAGCCATCTCTTACTTAATTCGAAAATGAACCTTGTGTCTACGGCTGTAAGGTCGATAAGTTAATTATTATACCAAGTGTTTTAAAGTGTTCGTGAAGTCATAAATCTGCCACAGTAGTGCTACGCCATTTGTGTTATTTTATCGAATATTGTTTCGATAAAACGTGAATATTATTTATACAGTAAATTAAATTGTTACCACTGAGCTTATTGAGATCGGGGTTTACTTGTAAAGTTTATCATAGTAGTGATGTTTATTGTTCTTACTGCCAAAAAACCATTTTTGTGATTGTACAAAATAAAGTTACATTTTTTTTGCAAAATATAAAATACATTATTAATTACATATGTCAAAAATTACATTGAAAAGTTTACAGATGGTATTAAGCTTGTCAACTAAAATCACCTTAATACTATTTAGACTCGGGTATGATTATGGTGCGTATGGTGTGTGGCTCGCCTGTATATATATAATATTTCCAGATTCCCCAAGAATATAGACATTAAAAATATATGGACTAAAGCTTGCAATCGACATGCAGAGACCGACACGTACCAGCAGCATTTGTTCCCGATATTTCACAGAATCCCAGTTTCAAGTTAGTAGTAGTAGGTAGTTTTTTTATATGTGTGTTACTTAATGTACACAGTTTTTAACAATAAATGCTATCTTATCTTATCTTATCAAGATTTGGCCAATAAAAAAAAGAAAAGTAATCAATAACGCCATTCCCATTTTTTTCACTTTTACATTTATTACTGGTTTGATGTTATTACGTCAAAGTATACTGCTCCAGCAGGCTATTCCTCGAAATAGTTTTCGAAATAGACTACATTGTAAAAAAATAACCAAACCTAATTGTGTAAGTATCCATAAAGAATACCTAGTTATATTGGTTTATAAATTCTAATACATTTTTATTATAACACTTTTTATTGGAATCATACTTCGACTTCGTTGCTTAAAGTATAATGTTCACGTCTTAAATAGAAATTTGAGACATTCTAAGTAAAATAGAAAACGGTTTTAAATGCAGTACCTAGAAGCATATTAAATTTATAGTAGTATAATTTTTATAATTCAGTAAATTATCCCATAATTGACGTAATAATTTTATACGTACACCAAGGTGCCATCTGCAACGTCTCGAAAAAATATCGATATCGATTTTCTCCAGCCACTTGGCAGCCCAATAATCGGTTCGAATTTTAGGCGATTACGCCTACATCCTATGAAGCAAATTGTGTATTTACTTGCTTTTTATTGCATTTTTTTGCATTAGTGTGACAAGTTAAATTTGTGTTGTTGTATTTTTTTAGTATGAGTGCGTAGCAACTAGCAATGAGAGAAAGTCTTGCATTTGTGGGTAGTTTTTTTATATGTGTGTTACCCTGCCCCCCTCTGAACGCGGCAGACTTTTTTGTTCGGAAAGATGGGCTGAAGGCGCCTCCTGTCTAAATGCTCTAAGATGTCTACACTTAGCCAGAAAGCGACTTCCGTACGCGTAGCGTGCGGTAAAAGCTACTTTATGGCCAGGTGTGGCATAAAATATGTAATTATCTATATAATTATGTATATCGTCGTCTAATATCCATAATCAGTGCTTAGTTTGGAACTAGGTGGATTTGTGTTAGATTGTCCACCAGTTAGGCCATTATGTTATATGGCGATAGATGGCGCTCACCTGTAGTGTGTTGCAGTGCGGCGCACACTTCGAGACGCAGCGAGCGTGCATGCAGCACCACCTCGCCGAGCACCCGCGCACGTCCTTCTACCCGTCCACGCAGCGCCACATCTGCGAGATATGCGGCGCCTCGCTCGCGGTAACTGCTCCAACTTGTGATACATCTCTAGTCATTTTCCCATCTCTAACAAAGTTTGACGACCGGTTTGGCCTAGCTAGTGGTTAGTGACTCTGCCTACGAAGCTAACGGTCCTAGGTTCGAATCCCGGTAAGAGCAAATATTATTTGTGTGATGATATTTGTTTCTGAGTCTTGGATGTTTTCTGTGTATTTAAGTATTTGTATCTATTAAATATACCGTCGTCTAGTATCCATAACACAAGCTTTATTGAGCTTATTATGGATGGGACTAGTGTTCGGTGCACATGCACCAAACATGTGACACGGGCCGCGGCGACCTACTTACGCCATATCGGCGATTCAATGCATATTTCGGAGCCGCTTTCGATTTGTGTAAGATTGTCCCCTAACATTTATTATTATTTATTAAAGTATAAAGACAAAGAAGTAGTACGACTTTGGCCGTTTAGGAGCGCGCGACACAACAAATTCTTTTCGCGCTCTTCAAATATCGGTTGTATATTATCGGCGATACCGATATATCGGTATCGAAAACTATACATATTTAATTAAATTATAAAAACTGGCCAAGAGCATGTCGGACCATGCTCAGTGTAGGGTTCCATAGCCGTAACTATAAGGTAAAAAATACGATGTAAAAAAAGTACAACAACAAAAGAGCGTATCTTCGTAGCAATTACGTCCTTTTGTTGAGAAGCGCAGTTTATCGGCAATAAATCAAAAACAGTACATTCGATCTTGTTGAAAATAATTTTCGTTGAAAGTATTAATTAAGCGTTACCTTCGTGATTTTTGTCATATTTTTCGGACGCACGGTTTAGAAAATAGAGGGGGGGGGGGGGACGCAATTTACACAACTTTCGGAGCGATTATTTCCAAATACATTCACTTAATCGAAAACATTACTTAGAAACCTTATAGTGTTTTTTAAAGAGCTGTCGAACTATGTACCACACGTTAATATTTGCTGAAAAAAAAATGTTTTATTGTCTTTAACATGTATGGAGTGCCCCCTCTAAAAATATTTATTTTAATTATTTATATACAAAACTAAGTAGCGGCTCATAAAAGACACCTATATTCCAAATTTCATCAATATCCATCATGTAGTTTTTGAGTAAAATGCCTGTGACATACGGACAGACAGACAGACAGACGGACGGACATGACGAAACTATAAGGGTTCCGTTTTTGCCATTTTGGCTACGGAACCCTAAAAAATAGACTTTACAAGGACAAGGATAGACTTTATAAGGGAATCAAAACTTGTACGGATCCCTCGGTGTACGAGGCCGACTTGCACTTGTCCGGTTTTTAGGGTTCCGTAGCCAAAATGGCTAAAAAGGAACATTTATAGTTTCGTCATGTCCGTCCGTCCGTCCGTCCGTATGTCACAGGCATTTTACTCAAAAACTACAAGACGTATACTGATGAAATTTGGAATATAGATGTCTTGTAGATGCCGCTACTAAGTTTGCTAGTTAAATAATAAAAATAAAAAAATCTAGGGGGGGCCTTCCATACATGTAACAGAAGCTAAAAATTTTTTTTTTCAGCAAACGTCAACGTGATGTACATAATTCTATAGTTCTTTTAAAAACATTAGAAGGTTTTTATGTACTTTTTAGGGTTCCGTAGCCAAAATGGCAAAAACGGAACCCTTATAGTTTCGTCATGTCCGTCCGTCTGTCTGTCCGTATGTCACAGGCATTTTACTCAAAAACTACATGATGGATATTGATGAAATTTGGAATATAGGTGTCTTTTATGAGCCGCTACTTAGTTTGGTATATAAATAATTAAAATAAATATTTTTAGGGGGGGCACTTCATACATGTTAAAGACAGTAAAAAAAAAAAATTTTCTGCAAATATCAACGTGTGGTACATAGTTCGACAGCTCTTTAAAAACACTATAAGTTTCCTAAGTAATGTTTTTGATTAAGTGAATGTATTTGGAAATAAACGCTCCGAAAGTTGTGTAAATTGTGTCCCCCCCCTCTATTTTCTAAACCGTGTGTCCAAAAAATATGAAAAAATCACGAAGGTAACGCTTAATTAATACTTTAAATGAAAATTATTTTCAACAAGATCGAATGTTCCGTTTTTGAGTTATTGCCGATAAACTGCACTTCTCAACAAAAGGACGTAATTGCTATGAAGATACGCTCTTTTGTTGTTGTACTTTTTTTACATCGTATTTTTTACCTTATAGTTACGGCTATGGAACCCTACACTGAGCATGGTCCGACATGCTCTTGACCAGTTATTTAGATATTTTAATAGTATGTGTAAGATTGTCCCCTAATGTTTATTTATTTATTGTGCTATTCGGGGCAAAGGCCGGGAAGTGGGTCAAATTTAACTTGCAAGATTGGATTACAAACTCACAGACACAAATAAAAGCTTAAGGTGCTTCTAAACGTGCAATATTTTTCTGCAATTTGTGGCCCGGCAACTATGTGCATTTCAGTTCAGCATACGAAGTAAGAGAGAGATAGCAAGACTTGCCGGCCACAAATTGCAGAAAATGTTGCCCGTTTAGAAGCACCTTTATAAAAAACGGTCAAGTGCGAGTCGGACTCGCGTACCGAGGGTTCCGTAGAAACTCGTCAGTATTTAGTCATTCAAGAAAAACTGTATGGTGGGACAAACTTAACTTTGCTCTTGAAAAGCTGTTGTCCCCATACATCGACATATGACGCGGTTAGTTTAGTAGGAGCAAATAAGTTTGTATTACGATTTTTGCGAATTTCTAAAAAACGCTGTAAGTTAGAAAAACCGTTTAATTTTTCCTGTAATATTTAGGATGATATTAATAATCGGTAATTATTACAGATTAACACTATTCCAAATTTCAAGTCGACAGCATCAGTAGATCCTGAGATATCTTACTGTGACAGACAGACAGAGTCGCACCATAAGGGTTCCCTCTATACCATTTTGGTACGGAACCCTAATAATCGAGGCGATGTGTGTATTGTGTGTTTCAGCCGGGCAGCGTGGCGGTGCACCAGAACATGCACAGCCGCAGCACGGTGTTCGCGTGCGACGCCTGCCCGCGCACCTTCCACTCCAGCGTCGGCCTCAAGCGCCATCTCGTGGTAACACTGCATACTCGCTTAACACTTTCGCAACCAAACTCCTTTGTCGCCTCTCGACTACAGTTGCATCTCAGTTAGGACAACAACTTACAAGATAAATCACCGCAATCTCAACAGACTAGGTACACTTTTCACTGTGGTCTCTGCCCGTGCTGTGCACTTTTGCTGAGGCAGCCTATCGCCACGAAGTCCCATAAAGTCAACGCCATAATCCATAAAGTTCAAGCACAAAAAAAAGCAACCAAACATTCTCGTGGAGATGAGGTTAGGTACTCCTGTTTATGATTTTTCTGTCATTCAGCCATCTAGTCGTTATGCTACTTAGACGTTATTAATTTTTTCATCACACTTGCTCGAAAATGGTGTCATTACACGTAGGTTCTACGGGCCGTAAATGGCCTATTACGCCCTAGGGCGTAATGGTTTTCTTTTTAAATTTGAAACGCTGGTTCTGTTTTACTCTTATTTGTCATGTTCAAAGGAACGCCAACATACTTTTATCACTGAAATATTTATTTAAAGATAACTGTTATTGCAAATACATGTAAGCACATATTTCGGTAACATTAATTAAATGTTTAAATAATGTATTTCTTTATTTTGCAAATATAAAATCAACTAAAATGGCCGTTACCGCTATGGTTTCCGAACGTTACTTGACATTCGCATTTTCTATGGACATATGTCACTAATGTCACTGTCTGTTCTAATATTTTCTTGTCATACTGGGGCGATTAGTAAGGTTATATTATTAAGATTTCCTCACAAGTGTGATGAAAAACATTGTGTGTGCCACGGGCGGTAAAGGAATTACAAACGAGTGTTTGTTATAAGCCCAAGCTGAAACCGAGGGCTCCCAATGACAGGGGACACGAGTTCCAATTCCTTACTTACCGCCCTAAAAGTAAGTTAGCGTTTCCTTTGAACATGACAAATAAGAGTAAAACAGAACCAGCGTTTTAAATTTAAAAAGAAAACCATTACGCCCTAGTGCCTAATAGGTCATATTTACGGCCCGCAAAATCTACGTGTAATGCACCATTTTTTAGCAAGTGTGATGAATAGTACATTGTGTATCAAGGGCGGTAAGTAAGGAATTACAAACGAGGGTTTGTTACAAGGCCGAGGTGAAACCGAGGGCTTTAATGAGGGCACTATGGCTTACATATTTGTTATGAAAACTAGTCCTTACGAAGCTAACCTCTAAAGTCATGAAAATTGGACGCAACGTGAGTGTTTGAAGTTAGTTACAAACGCGTTGTGATTCGCAGACACACACCGGGGAGAAGCCGTTCCAGTGTAGCATGTGCGAGAAGCGGTTCACGCAGAGCAACAGCATGAAGCTGCACTACCGGACCTTCCATCTCAAGCAGCCTTATCCTAAGAGGTAATGCGGATTGTTCCCACCTGTTAGCACCAAATTGATTTAATGGTAACAGCTGGGATTTTGTTTCCCACTTGTTACCATTAAATGTATGGTTTTAGTGGTGGGTTCATGTTTCTGTATAACGTTTGAAGTCATATACCCCAAATAGCACCCAAGATCTGAACACTTTATTTATATTTGGATGGTACCGGCATTACCGGGTTATTCCCACCTGTTACCACCAAATTGATTTAGTGGCAACCGCTAGGAATTTTTTCCCACCTGTTACCAATAAAACCATACATTTAGTGGTAACAAGTGGGAAAAAAAATTGCAGCTGTTACCACTAAATCAATTTGGGTATAACAGGTGAGAATAACTCCATTACCGGGTTATTCCCACCTGTTACCACCAAATTGATTGAATACCACCACTGCCGTGCCCCCAGGTATACAGTGTGTAAGTCTAATACGGGCGAATCTCTTAACGGTGGTTAGTATAGGACAAAGTAAAGGTAATTAGATAACATTTACTTAAAGTTGCAACAATAATTTTGTCCATACAAAATAAATCAGCCAGCAATGTAATGCAAACACACTCACGTTAAACGCTCGTTGACAGTTACGTTGACATTTCGGTACCGCAACCATGTTTACAGTACATTGCTGCTGAAAATAAAAAAAAAAAATTATGGGTTGTATCGTAATGAGCTGCAACTTAAAAAAACCTTTTACTTCATGATTACACTAATGAATACTATGTCCGATTTAATTTATCGCCCGTATTAGACTTACACGCTGTATATTTCGTCTATATTTTTCAGAAACAGAAGAAAGAAGAAGATCGAGGAGGCCCAGGATACAGTGGAAGTTGAATCGCACTCGTCCCAGTCCTCTGACGACAGCCTGCCCTCTCCAGACATGGGGCTGCCCGCGCTAGAGCCCGTCGAGCAACAACTCCCTCCCCACGAGCCCTCCGACAACGTACAATACCTAACACTCAACTGAAACCGACCTCGACGCCTATATGTACAGTCACAGACTTTAATTGATGAGCCACATTGCGACTCAATTTTGAGGTTTGTAACTTTACGAAATATTGAACACACGATTGAACACGAAACGCGTGCTCGTAAACAAGATGTCAAAGCACTACTCGTAATAGTCGGAAAAAAGTTATACATGTCCATAGAGGTTAAATGTGGACTAAAGAGTTGTCAATGCTAAATCAATACAATTTTGCATAGGTTGATCCAATTTATTTGATCCTGATCTCCTTTGACTCATTAAATACTCGTTAGACACACTTAGGAAGGCTTACGTGAAAGACGATAATTTTTGAATTTTGGTGAATTGTAACCATATTGTTCCGACTCTCAGGTTAGCCAACCGTTAAATTCGCTGGAAAATGTAACATCATTAGGAAGTAATTCTAACGTAAATGACACTTCACGACTGTCAAACATGCAATGACAAAGATAGAAATATTATTTTATTCTTTTTTTATTACGAAAAAGTGTGACTTTCCTTGTTTGGATATACGAATAAAACCGACTAGACCCGATTTGCACTACACGGCTAAACTACGCATAGAGGAAAGTGGCTCATCAATTAAAGTCCGTGACTGTACCAGACTAGAGGACCCTGACGCGACTTCGTTCGTAGCTGTGTAATAAGTTAAATTCTCTTTAATTGGGTGAAAAGTATCGTATGTGTTACCCGTTGTTATAATCTACTTGTACATCAAATTTCATGGAAATAGGCTTATTCGTTTTTGCGTGACGCTTGAACAAATAAATCGGCAAAACGGCTCGTGTTATTAAAGCCCTTGGCTTCGCCTCGGGCTTGTAACAAACACTCGTTTGTAATTCCTTCGTTAACGCCCTAGACACACAATGTACTATTAACGATTTCGGCAAAAAAGTAACGAAACAATAATATGGAACCCTAAAAAAACGAAGTAAAATAAGTACCTAATAAACTGCAAAATAATAGCTTTTAAATTTTTCTTTGTTATTCGGTTTGTTTTTCGCGCATTACGCAAAAACCACCGAACCGACTTCATGCTATGTGTAAATGTAAGATACTTTCACCCGACTACGGCGAAGCAAAAGGGACGTTTCACTTTTTTCACCTTCACAAAGCTTTTTGCGGGCATTTTCTAGTAATGCCATAGATGCTGATCGCTTGTCGTCTACAATAGTCTGAAATAGATAAGCCGATTCCCTTCGGTTTATCCATTTTAAGTCTTTTTCTACTCCTGTACTTTTATCTGTCTTTTACTTGGTCACGAACTCTAATATAAGAACATACATGAGTTCAGAGAAGTCTATACTCTATTCCCCATAACAGCACTAGTGTCGTTATAGTCGCAAAACGATACTGCTAGCAGCCACAGACTTCTAAATCTAAGTTAAACTTAGGTCAAGGATTAAGAGCTCAATTTTAACTTTACGATAAAAATGCACAACTACCAACTTAACAAACAATTAAATTCGTACGGTTTTCGGAAAAACAAAACTTTCCGAATTAAATTCATTGATTCCAACATAAAAAAAAGTTTATTAATATTGACACTGCGTGTCACTAGCGTGTCTATACGTCAAATTAAAAAAAAAAGTTTACCATAGACACATAATGTCAGTTATATGTTATATTTGCCTTGTTTGCGCGCTGTTTAATTTTATATTTTAAAACCTACTAGAAAAAGTATTGTATGCAATATTGTATAATTAAGTCAAAAAGCGCTCATGGCGTCTCTATTTGCAATACTCGCCGCCGCGGCGGCTCGTACCGCAACTCGCGCCATTCGCATTTTTGAGCCTACTTATACAACTGTTGCATAAAATACCATTGCAGCGTTATATATCTATTCCTCTTGGAGCAAAGACATGTCAATTGGCCTCCGGTTTGCCTTCGTATATGTTTGATGCCAAGCTTTATGCAAATAATTTATTGCACATACAACAATAATGCAAAGCTAGTTACATAACAATGAATATGCAGAAAAGCGAACTTACCCCTATAAGGCTGTTTCTTCATCTACCCGATAGATCGTCGCCAACATCCCTGACCCTATCTCTATTCCATTACTGTGAGTCAAAGTGACAGGGAATATCGTCGACAACATATGAGTATAACTGTGAGAACGGCCTATTTTGTGATCACTTTTATGTATATGAAAGAGGTAAATATCAAAGAAGATAGGCATACCAACAACATAATTTGTGTACCGGCTCAAAGCAAGGCAGTGGATTGCCAGCACTTGTAATTTGTTTGCATCGTTATACCCGTAACTTATAAACACGTCCCTACGTCACGTGCCAAAATGGCATCATTTGATTGGGGTATTGTAGGAGAAGTTTATATGTATAAGTGAAAGACATACTGGTAAATTTTGACTATATTATTTCCGAAAGATATGAAAGAATACAAGATATTTCTATGGTGGCGCTCAGATGAGAACTGAATCAATATTTCAAATTAAATCATTATGTTAGACTGACAGATATTTAAATTATATTCATAATTCTTCTGTGGAGGCCGCTAGCCTCTAGTATAGAACGGGCCTAGTTACAGTAGTTTGGTTTATTATTAGTCCGTTGCCATGTATACTCGACGCAGACTAATATCACCGAACTACCGAAACTAGGCCATTTAACGAGTGGATATCAATAAGTCAAGAAAGTGATCTACTTTTGAACTCTAGTACCACTCAATAAAATCGAAAACTGGTCCACTTTCTTTGCTTACTGTCAATATAATGCTTACTGTAAATAAATAATCACATTATTTTAGGTAAATCAAAACGGATGTAATAATTCGATGTCTTAAGAGACGAGCGTTTCACGTGTAGGTATATCCTCTTAAGAATATTAAATCGACGTAGGGTCTTCTTTCCCCGCTGATTCTCCCAAGCCCGTTCCCTTGGCTGTGGTTTCGCTAGATAGTAGATAGGGACAGTGGGAATCTCGTTAATCCATTCATACGCGTCACTAATTAGATGACGAGGCATTTGGCCATGGTTCAATTGCCACACAGGCTTCAGTCATTAGTGACGCTTACTCGTAATCATCATGGCTCAACTGTGCTGGTAAGTGGTGAGCAACCCCCTAGTCCGAACCCACCATCCAGCGTGGCAAAATTTTGACGGAAAAAAAAGTATGGCCGCTCCAGATGAAAAGAACCAAGACGATACAGGGTACCAAAAGGCAAAATAAATCCCTGCAGGGTTATGGAGCGGCAGGGGCCCGTCAGTTGCCCCTCCCCACCGGATCCCTATCTGGATGATCAACCTAACGCAGGATCACCAGTCACAGTCGTCATCTGGTTGAACTTGGTCCAATTCATGTGTGAGCCTCGCAAGACCAGCCCGGGAAGCGATTGAAGAGTTAGACTCTTCAGCCCCAGCAGAGACTTCAACTCGCTATGCGAGCCAAAGCTCCAAACACCCCGCCAAGAAAGTGTGCAGGACGTAACGCGGACGCACTCAATTCCGGGTAGTTCCAGTCTCCTCTCTACCAACTCGAGTAACTCCCTGTGATTCCCGTACTTAGCACGTTTCTCACGGTGGGAGTCATCGAGCGGCTTGCGACCCGTAACTACCTGTGCGTCCACGACAACACCCACACCACCTCTCGAGGCAATGATGTCGGGCTTCCTCAATCCTAGGTCCGATGTCCTAAAGTGCGGCTCGATCTCAACCTTCCATCCAACACCCTCCATCGCTTTCGCTACCGAACGGGCAACACAATTGTGACGTTCAATTCGGCCGTCGTGTGTTCTGTAGCACTGCTGAATGGCGTGGTAAGGCGTCTCTCGAATCATGCAACCGGCACGACACAGAAGATCCGCCTCAACCCCCGTCCTTCGTCCCCTAGAGTTCCTGACTCTGGACGGTAGCGCATTCGCATGAGCGTGCACGAACTGCACGAAGTCCCGGCCGGTATACTGCATGCACCGCTCCCTCAACGACTTAGTGGAATCTGGGGTACGCGTCGATTCACGGAGGTCGTGACCGTCGCAAGATGCATGCAGGGCTTCACGCCAGTATTGCCGCACAGACCTCCTGTGCGTGTTAGGATTTTCAGCAGAGAACCTCTGGAACTGCTTCAAACCCCACTTCAGCTTCTTACGGATCCTTTCGAACCTGGCGGCAGCTTTGGTAACTACCCACTGAGAGGAACTCAGACGCCCATACCTCAAAACAATGAGGTCTGGGATCCAAGCCCTCAACGACGGGATGCCAAAGCCGCCCTCTGAAACTGAAGCGTGGAAATAAGACGTGGGGACGTCCTTAGGCAGCCGCAACCAAGAACGGACTGACTTCCGGATTTGTACGTCGAGCATTCTCAACCTATCATCCGTGATTCGACCCAGCACTAGGCCGTGAACAAACCTCGGGATGAGGTGGCCCCTGACAACCATCAGACGCTGCTGAGGCTTCAGGGGAGCCTTAGTGATGTTGTCTAAGGCCTGCTGTATTAAACACTCTAACGTCACTGATCCAGACGCTTGAAAGTCAATTCCGAGGTAACGCCAACGTTCAATGCAAGACACCTGCTTTATATACCTTCCACCAAGCTTGAAGGTCCTCTCCGTGAGGTAATGGTGTTTCTTGCGATGACCATCGGGTACCATCGAAAGGACAGAGCACTTCCGATGACTCAACGAAAGACCCATCATCCCCGCAACTCGTTCAACAGATTGCAGTGACTCCTGCAAGCCCACCCTGGAGCTGGCAAGGAGTACAAGATCATCGGCGTAAGCCAGAGCAGAGACACGCTCGCCCTCCAGCCTATAGCCTACTTGCATTGGAAGGGACGCAAGAATCACGTCCATGACCATGTTAAACAAAATTGGGAAAAGAGGGTCACCTTGGCGGACACCCTGGCCCACACGAACAGGAAGACTGGACTCCCCGCCAACCGCCAACGTAGTCGTAGCAGACCGGTACAGTCCAGATATGTACTCGCAGAAATGACTCGGCAGGCCCCTCGCTACTAACAACTTCAACAGTGCCCCTTGCGATACCGTACCAAATGCTTTCGCGAAGTCTAGCACCGCAATATGACATTCGCTGAGTCTCTTCCTGCTATCCCCCAACACCGCATCCAATATCGCCGTGTTCTCCAACGTGCCATCGGCACAAACGAACCCGCGTTGGCGGGCATCAGGGGGGCAACATGCCAACAACCTTCGAGCCAAGAGCGCATGCATGTGCCGAAGTGGTACAGACGCAATCGAAATTGGTCTATATTCCTCCGGAGCAGCAGGGCTGTCCTTCTTGGGTACGAATACTGTACGGCACTGCCTTAGGGCTTCGGGCACCTCGCCGTTGAGCATCCATGCGTTGAATAATTCCGCTTTATGCCGGGCAGAAACTTTGCGCCAGTCCTCCGCACGAATGCCGTCCGGGCCTGGCGCTGTCCTCGTATCAATGCGGGCTCCCAGAACCTCGTCCTCAGAGAACGGGCGCCACAGCGAAGAGTAATCACGCTGCCCTCCGTACTGCTCCGCCTGCCGAAGCAAGCGCAAAGCCTCCGGTGTAGGGCCTGAGGCCTCCGACACACGCTCCAGAATAGGACGCCAATAGGCCTCCATCTCCTGCAACCCGTGCCGAGTCCTCCTGCGTGCACCATCTATTACCTCCGCCGCTGCACGAGCGGGACACTTCCGGAAAAGTTCCTGTACCCTTGCGTACTCTAATCTACGCTGTGCTTTCCGCGACAATCTCACGTTGTCGTCCACCAGACCCTCTCGACGCCGACCAGGGCGGCGCGGTGTCGGGCCCCGCGCAGCAGTCCTCTGGCTACCTCTCTCAAGGAGAGAAGCTAAGAGTTCCGCCGCACTAGGCCCATCATCGCACTCCCTTGGCTGTTCATCAACGGGGGGCGGCTCGGGCGACCGCACATCAATGACCGGTACTTCGGCAGCTGCTGGGGCGTCGTTAACCGGCACAGAACGTAACTCAGCTAGGTGCTCATGCACTTTCGCTTTGTACAGCTCACTCCTCCTCTGTCCTTTTATGGCCTCAAAGGTTCTTTCGAACCCTTCGAGAGCGTTGAACAGGTCGACATTCCCACAGCGACCCAACCTAAAGGCCAGATCCGCCTCTGTACGAGCCATGAGATCGATCTCCTCGGCCCTCCACCTCCGTTTCACTGTCCCAGGGGCAGCGTCGAGGTTCGCCTCCATAGGATGCGCGCGACGCTTGTGTACGCCTAAACCTATGGGGTTCTTGAAGACTCGTCCACAATGAGGGCAAGTCGCTCCATCTAACTCCTGATCAGGAGGATCTGCGTCAGGCTGACCATCCAAACTCGGGTGTAATCTGCCCCCCGGCTCCAGTGGGAGACCGGGGCGATTTATATTCGTATTATTTCGATCTTGAGCAATTTACATCCTTAGCTACGGGGCTGCTAACCCCGCACCCAGTTCGCATGCCAGTCTCGCTAGGTCCCCACCAAAGTGCTGGCTACACTTGAGGACACCCAAGGTGGCGTCCCCCATCGGGACTGCCGCAAAGCGGCCGTTGGCTCATGATTTCAGCGCTCCAAGTTGGTCTTGAAGGCCGCGCAACCGACACCTCGCCCCCAATTGCGAGGATCAGCAACCATGAGTCTCGGTCCTCGCCAGGAACCCCCTGAGGCCATCACCCACGTCATGACCCCCGGAGAGCCCAATAGCTCGGACATCGCGCTATCACGACTCCACACAAGGACAGCCGGAGTCGATTTGTAAGCAATCATGGCTGCCCCCCCCCCTTCCTCTTTTGTTATCAGCAGCGGCACCACGAGCAGGTAGAGGATAGGAGTAATGGTCAAGTGTCTCGGGTTTGACCATATTTGACGAGGTAAGTGCCACCCACCCAGCACTACCTCGTGAATAACTGTGTTCATGTAATTGAATTTATTAAAAAAATAAAAGCAATTAAGAGAGTCATAGTTACTCCCGCCGTTTACCCGCGCTTGCTTGAATTTCTTCACGTTGACATTCAGAGCACTGGGCAGAAATCACATTGCGTCAACACCCGCGAGGGCCATCGCAATGCTTTGTTTTAATTAGACAGTCGGATTCCCCTTGTCCGTGCCAGTTCTGAGCTGACCGTTGAACGGCGGTCGTACAGAACCGCACCGCACACGACGCACGAGACCCGTGCACGATACGGCCTTACGGCTAGGAAGATCCGCGGAAGGCCGGAACGCGGGTCCGGATTCCGCGCCGCATGCGTGAACACACGACGCATCGACCAGGCCCGGCACCGGCCGCATCCGCTTCCCGTCCAAACCCGACACGCCCCGGTCCTCAGAGCCAATCCTTATTCCGAAGTTACGGATCCAATTTGCCGACTTCCCTTACCTACATTATTCTATCGACTAGAGGCTCTTCACCTTGGAGACCTGCTGCGGATATGGGTACGAACCGGCGCGACATCTCCACGTACATCCCTCACCTGAATTTTCAAGGTCCGCAGAGAGTATCCGGACACCGCCGCAAAT